>NJDD01005373.1:255923-298977 GCA_002245505.1 Calephelis nemesis
TCTGCATTGCTAACTTTGAACAATAAAACAATGTTATTAAAAAGACACAGTATCATATTTCCATGAACTGTCATATATTATCTATTTAATTGATCTCAGATCTAGTTAAGTCAGATCTATTTAATTGATCAGTAACTTTTGAATTTCGTGTATGGATTGAGTGAAGTTAATAAGTAGCTGATTAAAATGATGGTGGCTGCCAAATTGCACTAAATGTGTTTGAGTAAACAGACTAGTAACCGCTTCACCCAAGACTCCGATGTTATTTTCTATGACGACTTATGACTGATATTAAATAATTCAAACCAGGGGGCAGGGGGGTTACCATAAGCTCTTAAAACAGTACTATTTCAACAATGCTAATTGTCAGTCGAGAACGACAACCTTATGACGTATAACATAAAGTTGCTTATAAATGCAGACATGTAGCAAGATGGAAATAATACTGTTTTAAGCGCTCATGGTAGGGCCCCTGATCATTTATCTTAGTTGCCAACTCAAAATGGAAAAGTGTACATCAAATGACGTCATTTGTGTTTGTTATCTCTTTTGTATTTCTGTAGGTCACTGGAGATAGCAAAAATAAAACACGTCATTTGACAGCTATTTGGTGTACACTTTTCCATCTTAGTTGGCAACTGAGATACATAATCACGCTCCTGATTTAGCCAGACTCGATGTACGATGTAAACTTGCTTTTGCTCGAGGCTTCAGGTTGGTAACTCACCATTACCACCTTTGGAGTCTCTAGGCGGCGTGAATTTCTTACCATCAGGAAATCTGTCTGTTTGTTTGCCTTCCAATATCATAAAAAACCATTACCGTTTTGTATGAAGTTATCTAGAAGTAAAATATGGTATATGGTACAAACCGTTACTTAGTTGATCAAAGAGAATGTGATTGAAGAGAACGTTTTAGCATCATAGAACTGACTTACCGCCCGTTCATCAAATAATGCCCGGTTCCTATATTCAAAAACGAGTCGTTTTCATTAAGGATAGTAGTCGTTTGTACCAATAGTAAAATATCTAACAATGGCTGCTCGTTTTAGGTAGTCTGAATATTTTTTGAAAATGTGAGTAACGCTGTAACATTTCGTCACTTTTGGGTGAACTACGAATACTTAGTTAAACCTTTGGATTACTTTTCCTTTATTATAGACACCGGGCATTACTGGTGATTGTTGCTCAGATTAATAAAATACTTTTTATTGGCCTGAGGATTGTAGCTTTTATTATGTTTATGAGCTTTTATTTGACTTGTATGTACAGCCGGGTGGAATTACAAGTTGAATTTCATCATCTTTCCGGGTACTAATTAAGCTGAAATTTTGAATACATGTGTGAATTAAAAAAAGAAACTTGTTATGACATATAGCTGATCTAATGTCGGAACTGGAAGGTGGCCACAGGAATTCTTAAAACATAATCCTATTTTGTTTCCGCTTATTTGGTACGTCATGATAATACTTGTCAAGTCGATTGTTAAGAATAGCCCATACTAAACAAAAACATGGTTAAAATTATCTTTTCTGATAAAACCTATTATCAATGATTAAAATTAAAGAAAAATACGTTTTACATTGCTAATTTTTATTGAATATCGTTTATTAGTTATAGGACCAGAAAATCGCAGAAAACCGAGAGTGGAATATGAAATTATTTAAAAAATGCACCTAGCTTTTACATGTTAAATAAATTTGAAACGCCCCCCTTAATAAAAAAATTTACGCGCCCGTTGATCTGGTGTGTAACTTCACTCTTGCTAACAAAAAACCAATGATTTCAAAGAATGACGAAGTGATATGTATGACTATGCAAAAAAACGAAGTTACACAACAGATCAACGGGTGTGTAAATTTTATGAATGAAGCCCGTCACACACGTAGCTATAATATATATTAATATGAACTATAGCAAGACATATTATAATATATTTTCTATACAAATATTCAAGCGAACGCACACGCAACAAATTTTTTTAAGGAGGTTCATATTTTTTCAAAAAAAAAAAACCTTCAGCGGGCTTGATTAAAACCTCTCAAGGGCCGGATTCGGCCCACGGGCCGTAATTTGCCCACCCCTGTGATAGAGTGACCCATCACAACTTTAATATGCAAAACTTAATGTAATTATTATTTTACACCAGAGTTTTTTTACATTATTAAAAGGTTGCGGTCATGGGACATTATTATGCTTGTCGTCTGTCATTTCTTCTAGGAGACGTTTCATTTACATGATCTAAATCCAACCCATCATCGTTTCGTATGAAGTTATCTAGAAGTAAAATATGATATATGATACAAAAAACGAAGTTATACAACAGATCAACGAGTGCGTAAATTTTATGAATAAAGCCCGTCACACACGTAGCTATAATATATATTAATATGAACTATAGCAAGACATATTACAATATATTTTCTATACAAATATTCAAGCGACCGCACACGCAACTATAATATATATTTCTATGACGCCACCAACGAATATATTATCGCATATTAATACATATTACTAAACTTGTAATAACTTGGCAAAATATATATTATAGCATCGTCCCCGTGTGTCGTAGCTTGTTATAATATATATTATAGCGCGGCATATTAATATGTATTATAGCTACGTGTGTGACGGGCTTAAGGGCCTTAGTATTCTCGACTGTATGCAAACGTGTGTGTAATACGATCACGTCGTTATGGTGGTACAGCATTTATTTTGTAATAAGTATACATACCGCATAAACCATAAGGTATATCCCGACTTTGATATATCTTGGGGTCTGGATATGTTGTTCGCTTTTGTTTGATGAATTACTCGTGAATGTAGATATTCTTTGAATGACTTATACATATTATGTTTCTAGCTTCGCGGTTTTGACAACTTCACCGGATTTTGTTTTGTATGTCTACTCGTACAGTATGTGAATACATCAGTAATAGTGTAATCTAAGTATATACTTACATAAAAATGAATCCCCATTTCGCGTGTTCGTCGCATCATACTTGAACGGATAAACATATTTTTGCTAATTCTTTTTTCTTGTATGCGTCATTATCAGAAGAAGGATAAAAAGTAGAAAAAAATGTTAAAATTTCTAGCTAAGTGGAAAAACCACATTTCAATTTTGCCTATACAAACTGTTAGTATATGTAAATGTGAAACGATAAGCAGTTCGCAGGCTCGGCTAGTACAAAATAAAACAAGTCGGTAACACTATAAATGCTTTCTAAACGTATATTTATTCCCGAGTGTACGTAAATGCTTGAGTGTAACTCGCTGAAGTGGTGGTACAGGATTTTCCTTTTTATTTGGTTTACCGCGAAACCCGCTATTTCCTGACTATGATTTATCTTGTGGCCGGGAGCGGTGGGTCACTTTTATTAATGTTTGCGGGTGAATTTCCAAATATGTACATATAATGAAACTGTATAAACATTCTATACTTTTTTATACTAGTGATCAACGAACAACCTCACTGCTCTCCTGGGGCCCTACTATGAACGCTTAAAGCCTTTGTAAGCAACTTTGTGGTATACGTCATAAAGTTGCCTTTTTCCGATGACAATTATTATTATTTAAATTATGCTGTTATAAGAGCTTATGGTAACCCCGTGATGGTAATAGACAAACGTGGCTTATTGTGCAAGTCTACCGGCTAGCCCGGAGGAAAGGCTAGAACATGACAGTCATTCTGCCGGTAGGAATAGGTCAGGCGGTAGATACTACCCGCGCAAGTCGCTGCAGACCACTCTACCACAAGCAGTCTTGTTGGTTATGACCTGTATTTTAACATGTGCTACTGACTGGTAAAGAGGCAGATGATCTATTCTACGCAACGGATCGGACCAATACGGAGTAAATTGAAGATAGAAATATGTTTAAACGACGAAATATTGCCAGCAGAATACATTTTTGGCGTTTAATTAAACTTTTCTCTCGTAATAACATTATGTTGAATCTACGTATCATGACAAAATTTTCCATGCGGGTACTCTTTGACTCGTAAAAGATCATAGGCTACGTTTTATTTAGTTTACCAAAGGGATTCCGATTGGAGCTGGAACTAACATACTTCGACTTCGCTATACAGCAGGACCTCTTTAATCCGAACCACGCCTAATCCGAACCCCTCTATAATCCGAACGGCCCATACCCGCTTTATTTCTTGCCTTTTTCTTTTCTCGCCAGTTGTTCACCAAATAGTGAAAGTGTCACGCCCATTTGTTTTTGTATTAAAAACAAAGAAGAAAAGATACGATATTATGTTGTAAAACGGAACGGAAATTGCGAGACCAAGCTTTTTGTTTGACATTAAATAGCTCCCGATAAAATAAAATATCGGATTTCTTTAAAAAAATTATATATTATGTTACTGTTTATACGTTTTTGAATAAATACAGAATAAATGTTTCGCAATACTATTAGTTTTATTTCATAAAAGTACCATATACATATATCTATAGCTCCTAATATACTACAATCCGAACGCTCCATGAATCCGAATGGAAGGTAAATTTTCGGAGTTCGGATTAAAGAGGTCCTGCTGTAATTGATTACCGCGTAGTTCGATTAAATGAATTCTTGTTTTATTAGAAACTAGCAGTTTAACGCAGCTTCGCCTGCGTAACTTGGCTTCTACTATACCAATTTGGATTAAAACAAAGCCTATGTTACTCGTGGATAATGTAGCTTTCGAATAGTGAAAGAATTTTTAAAATCGGTCCAGTAGTTTTTGAGCCTATTCATTACAACCAAACAAACAAACAAAGTTTTCCTCTTTATAATATTAGTATGATAAGGTAAGTACTAGAGATATCTCTAGAAGGCGCCCATTACACATTAAGTTTTGCTGATATTAAGGGCCAATTGCACATTCCTGGGTTAAATATTTAACACTGTGTTAGTGTCTTACTAGGGTTAAATCACCTTAAATTTGGCAGTTTAACTCAATATTAAATGTAAACTGGGAATGTGCAAGTGGCCCTAACTCAATATCAAATCTAACCCGAAAATGTGCAAGTGGCCCTAACTCTATATCAAATGTAACCCGGGAATGTGCAAGTGGCACTAACTCAACATCAAATGTAACCCGGGAATGTGCAAGTGGCCCTAATTGAATATCAAATGTAACCCGGAAATGTGCAAGTGTCCCTAAACTGACAGTTTCACCACACTCATTGAACTACGTTTAAATGATGGTTAAATATAAATGTCAGTCTCCGCTATAAACGATAGTTTAGCCGCTAGTCAATTCAATGAAAGTGGTAAAATCGAAAGTTAAACATATTGTGTAATGGTTAGCTTAGTATTTTAGAATCCATTACACAGTCATGCAGACGTCAGTCAATTTTATAAGTCATCAATAACGTTTGAATGCCGTTAATCAAAATAATGATATTGACGTTGGACGCTTATTCATCACTGACGCAACCAAACTTAAGGTTTTAGAGAAGAGCATGTTTAAACGTGAGACATGGATACATAAAAGAAAATACTGTACCGGGATTTAAATTGCAATATTAAATAAAAAACGAATAAAAAGAAAGCATTGGGTGAAGTTAACGCTGTTAGAAAAGGATTTCTAACAGCGTGTTGGGCCAAGCTCCTTTGTAGAATAGACCACCTGCCTTCCTGCCAGGCAGCTCGTAAAAGGCGAGCAAATGCTTACCGCCACTAATACCGTGACATCTGATTAGGTGGCAGAGTTTTGCAGTGACTCGCCCAGATTGGTACCGCTGCCTTACCTTTTCCTGTCGCTATAATGTCAGTGCTTGCCATTGACGTGTTCTGGTTGGGAGTATAACGTAGCCGGCAACTTACTTTTGCTCGAGGCCTGACATCCCTGCTTCAGGTTGGCAAAACACAATTTAATCACCTTTGGGGTCTCTAGGCGGCGTGAATTTCTTACCATCAGGAAATCCGTCTACTTGTTTGCTTTTCAATAACATAAAGACAAAAAAAAATAAAAAATTGACTGTTGATGATTGACATAACTTATTACACGATAGCTCAAAAGTCATGACTGATGGTTGCAGTCAAATCAACAATATTTAGATAATTCATTAAATTTCATGCCAACATCAGTTATTTGTCAGTCATTGCACTAGCTGTGAAAATACTGAAAGCAAAACCTACCGTGCAATAAACGTCTGACGTGTAAGATTTGAAGCATTATTATTTTGTTATAGTTGAAGTATCACTCACACATCATTGTTTTTTTTATGATTTTGAAAGGCAAACAAGCAGACGGATTTCCTGATGGTAACACCACCACCAAAGTGGACACCAAAGGTGGTAATGGTGCGTTGCCAACCTGAGGTCGGAATGTTAGGCCTCGAGCAAAAGTAAGTATACCGGCTACCTTACCCTCCAAACCGGAACACGTCATGACGTTATGGCAGGAATAGGTAAGGTGGTGGTACCAATACGGGCGAGTCGCTGCTAAACTCTACCACCTAGTCATATGTCACGATGTTAGTGACGGTAAGCCCATGCTCGCCTTTTACGAGCTGCCTCGGACGAAAGCCAGATGGTCTATTCTGCAAAGAAGCCCGGACCAACACGGGTGATTGTTTCAAAACCATCTGTTTTGTAACTCATGTATTACAAATATCGCAATTCTAAAAACAAAGCTCATGAAGTAAAAAAATATTATTAAATTCATAGTTTTCTTTGGCGTTCAGATATGCGAAGGACTTGATGACCTCTTCAAAAATTAACATAAAATTATTTTTGTTGTAATCATAATATAGGTAGTTTTGAAACGAGAGAATTATTTGAGCAAAATTAACATATATATGTAAAATGTAGGCGGTCCTGTCTGACCTCATCGAGTTATATTATGTACAGTACTTGTATATATAACTCGATGTCTGAACTAACAGTTGGCTTATTTTTTTATTTAGTGTAAATCAAATCTCTGTGGTCTAGCGGTCCGGCGTCGGACTTGATTTCTTGATTGCCTGATACTCTTGCTCCCGGATCCGGTTCCCGGATCGGGCAACAAAAAAGTTAGAAAACGTATATTTTCAATTTGCTAACAAAAATAATGCTGCCCGGGCTTGGATATGTGCCCGGGTGGCGATAGGCTGGCGATAGGCTTACCACCTTACACATTTTAGGACTTAGAGTCTTCGGCTGGTCGTGAGTGTCCTGGATATGCCTATGCCTACCCCTTTGGGGATATGGGCTTGAAGATACAAGAAAGTGAAAAATCAAAAGTCGTAGTCGCAATTCATAAGGAAATACAATCATTGTTATCAAACAATACCGAAGAATACACGGTTTTTTTACCTGATAGGTAAAACAAACAAACACTCAGATTTCCTGGTGGTAAGAAACAGCCTCGGGGCATAGCCTATGGACACCATAGATGTTACAGATGCATCGCTATCTTACGGCTGCGATGTTACGCCTATTGTGCAAGTCTACCGGCTATCCTATCCTTCAGACCGGGATATGATAGACATGATGGCAGTAATATGAAAGGAGGTGGATCTCTACCCGGGGCAAGTTGCTCTATATTACTCTACTACCAGAGATTTTGTTGATTGGTGGACCTACATTTGAACTAGTGCTCGTTTCTCATGAGCTGCTTGGCAGAGATGCAGATGGTCTATTCTACTCCGCTGAGTTACACCAAACCTTACCTCCTTACACCAAAAGGGGGAATGAATTGTTGAAAAAAATATTTTCTTCGTTCGAGTTTTGTTAAATCTAGATATTTTTACTATCCAAAAATGAATTTACCGCTTTCCATACTCCAAAAACTTAATTGTACTGAAAGAAACTAAGGGGACATTTAAGTGTGTCTAAGGAACTTAAATGCCTCTTAAAAAATCAAGTTGCGCGTATTTTTTAAAAGCATATTTTCCACTTAGGCTGAGAAATAATGCAGGTGGTAATAATATTAAGTCAATAATTTATTATAATATTTAATTAAGGTGTTACGCGTTACAATATGCTAAATCGTATACCTTTAACGACCTTTAACAACGTATAATTAACAAAATCACAACACACACTTTTTTGTGTACTAAATACTAACAAAATCTTTAAATGAGTTAGGGGACCGAAATAAATTTGGCTCTTTAAAAAAATACACCTTTTGACGTTCTCGTAAATGTAGTGATTGTATTCTCTTTGGCTCCTGTCACGATGGGTACATCTCAAGAGATGTACATACATCTTTGGATACATCCGCAGCGTGAGCGCCTGCAAAAATAACAATAACATATTTTCATTTATTTCTAAAAAACAAAATTTTGTTTATAGGAGAAACTGTGCTCAAGTCTAATTCAAGGGCTTTATAAAAATTGTCCATATTGTTTCCTGTTAACATATTTTCAATAGACACCAGTTTAACTAATTTTATCCAGAGACGGGAACGTCATAAAGTGTGTGTTTTTGTGAAAGTTTACATTTTTTTATATTACCGTTAGCATTTCAATATAAAAATACGATACGAATTTGGTTATTTTCATTGTGTGGTTATCAATTAAAGTATGTGAGTGTGTGTATGTGGTACACATGTACATACACTCACTCACACATAGGGATTGCAATCCGGTATCATTTTCAATCCGGCCGGATTTCACCGGATTGATGCTAATCCGGTGAATTTGTGAAATTGAAATGAATTTTAAAGTTACGTAGGGCCTAGTATTTAGTGGTTTTTAGTTTTGATAATAATGTATAAAAAGAAAACAAAATACGCATTTATAGAAAATAAAATCACTTTTAATTCTATTTTTTGGTATTTATTGTAATTTTTGGTACTATTTGTACTAAATCAAATTATGAAACTATTTTTAATAATAAAGTAGTCAGTCTGACTCGCACTTATTGCTGTACCTATTTATGTAAGTATGTGAAAGTACTACTATTAAACTCTTATTAATAATCTACACAGTTGTATAACAACACAGTCTTTTAAATTTGTACTTATAAAATCAGCAACTTCAGTTCATAATCCTAAGAAACAAAACAAAAAGCATTTATTTTTTGCAATGCAAAATGCAAATGAAAATTATTTCTGTGCCTGAAAAAATGATCTAAGAAAACAAATAGTGTTTATTGTACTGTCTCCTAGTTTGCTTCTGATGGCACTACAAATATAACCTGCGGCAGAAAAGGCCCTTTCTGCCTCAACACTGGTTGACCTAATCGCCATCAAGTAACTGTAGATCAGCGAAATGTGTTTTCCTTTTACTCCTTCTACTTCATACGCAGTCATTTCTTTTTTAAGTATTTTCTCATAATCTGTTTCTTTTTTAGCATTAACTTTCCCCCTATACCCTTTTTTTTTCTTGCAGGATTTGATTTTTTAGTTCCTCTTTTAATGTAATGTTTTTTCTATTGGCAATAATGACATGGAATCAGAATCTGAATTGGAATTTATATTTTCGTCTGATATTTCTGTCACATTTTCATCACTTACGAATCGGCTTATTATTTTTTTCATTTCCTGTCGTATGATATCTTTTTAGGCATAAAAAATGTATCGTCAGCTTGCCTCAAATATTCCTCATATTTTTTGGATTATGTATGTAATACCAACCATTTTCCATACAATAAAGGTAGGAATTGGATTAGCTAATATGTCGACACAGCATGTTGACAACAAGTGCATGCAGAGTCGGTGTTGGCGGCGACAGTGCCTCGCCGCGCGGCACGTCTAGCGATCTGGTGGCAATGTCGCGCGCGTGCGACGTTCCCAGATCGCGTTCGCGTATTTTTTGCTTTACCGGATCCGGCATCGGATCCGGTGCCGACTCACCGGATCTGGTAGGTCCAAAAACACTCCGGATCCGCCGGATTACCGGATCCGCCGGACCGGATTGCAATCCCTACTCACACATGAAGTGTCTTAGCAGCCCCCTTTTTTCGTTGGTCGCTTAGAAAACAGTTTTTAAAGTTATTGAACCGCAACGCATCAAAATGGCTAAAGAGCTGTTAGAATGGAACGATCATTGAGACCAAATCAAAATAAATCGCTTGCGTTGATTTGTAAATCCATAAGATGAAACTATAAAATAGGTTTACTGTCAAAAATAAATGGGCCAACAAAGTCCCATAACACCCATTTTAAACACATATATAACGGCTGTCTTCACAGTTTACTTCAGAACTCCCTAAAAAAGCTTTAGTTTTTAATTCATTAAGAGGGTATGAAAACAAATTGAAATAGGTGCCTTATCAAGAATCGGTTTCGAAGCAAAGGTAAAAAGTAGTGACAACAATTACCTTTAATTTTTGTCTTTAGGAACAATTTTGTTTGAAGAGTTAAAGAAGTAGGAATTACGTAAAATTTTTAAAGCATTCATATCATATTTAGGTATTGGAAAATTTAGATTCCGAGAAAAGTTGGAAGCGCGGTAATCAAGCGGCTATACAACTGATCAAAATCACATATCAGGGAGCGTCAACTATGACACATACAAAATAGTGCGGTGTGGAAGTCACTTGGCTTTATAAAAATGAGATTGTAAGGGATGTAAACGGGCAGCAGGGCGCCGGCGCTAGGCGCTCACCCTGGCTCCACGCAGTTCGCGGCCAGACTCGTCGGCGCCAGCACCCTCGTCGGTAGCTCACGCTGTGTACGAACGCATACGGTACGATTGTCCACTGGACCCGACATCTCGTAATTGTCACGTGCCTTGCTCGGTGTCGTTCGAATTAATTCAAGTGAATCCTAAATGATCAGTGACATACAGTGCTTGTGGCTACGTTAATATAAAAGTGCACATGTAAAGAAACAAAAACAATTATGTTCCCCCTAATCCAAAAATATTTTAATGCAAACATTATTTGGAAATCTCAAGTGCAAAAACTGCAAGACTTTTTGATTTTTAATCCTGCATAAATTGTGATTTTCATCATAAAATGGCTATAATTTGGAAGTGTATGTTTAGTATTTTTATTACTTTTTTGTGGTTAGAAAACCGTTTAATATTGACTTGTACGGAAACTGGTGATTTTGATACAAACATAAAGTCTTATTTACCTTGCTGTTATAACATATCTCTGAAAATTAATCATATTGAGAATGAAGTGCAAGTTTCCTGTACGAAGAACGAAACGATTAACCATTTGACGAAATATATGAACAAAACGTTCACAGAGATCAAAGTCAAATATGATCATAAATGTGCATTACGTGTTTACGTATTTAATTACCCCTTTTTAAGCACTTATTCTATTTCTTTTGTAAATAATAGCATTGTGAAACTCAGAATAAGTATAAAACCCAATAAGGTTCAAGAGATTGATTTGTCGTCCAACAAATTAAAATGCTTAGACAAAGGCATTTTCGGAAATTTCACAAACCTTCGAATGCTGTTTTTAAGAAATAATGAAATTGAGGAAATTTATGAAGACAGCTTTATGGGCCTTAGTAAATTAGAAACGTTAGATCTGTCAGATAACAATTTAACCATTCTGACAAATGTTTTTACCCCGCTGAAAAGCCTACAACATCTAAACATAAGCAGAAACAAGTTAGAGTTTCTAGATGAAAATTATTTTAATAATTGGTTACTTCAACATTTAGATGTTTCATATAACAATTTGAGGACAGTGGCACCTGGAGCTTTGCAGCAATTACCTAATCTAGCGCGATTGCTATTAACAGATAACCCGCATTTGGGAATTACACAGTTGGATACCCAGTTGTTAGTTGGCACAGGGCGCCGACTGCAGCAAATCGATGCATCAAGAACAGGCCTTTACCAAGTACCTGAAGCGTTCACTCATTCAGTGCGCTTTTTGTCTCTTGTAGGCAATAATATTACGTCAATTCGATGTGGAGATCTCGATAGCTACCCTTTATTACAATCATTAGACTTTTCTGACAATAAAATTGGTTCAGTAGAAGATGACTCATTAGGAAGGCTGGAAATGTTAATATTTTTGAATATTAATAAAAACTTTTTAAAAGTGGTGCCAAAGACTTTACCAGACGAATTAAAGTATTTGTCAATAAACAATAACTTAATTAGAAATCTTTCTATACCAGATTTTAAAAATTTACATAATCTTCAAATATTATTATTAAAG
The DNA here is from genome assembly GCA_002245505.1 of Calephelis nemesis. Classification (NCBI taxonomy): domain Eukaryota; kingdom Metazoa; phylum Arthropoda; class Insecta; order Lepidoptera; family Riodinidae; genus Calephelis; species Calephelis nemesis. The sequence continues at coordinate 267,983 of NJDD01005373.1, forward strand.
AGCAACCAAATTAACTATATACAAAATAACGTATTTGATGACCTATTATCGTTAGAAATGTTAGATCTTTCAAATAATCCAATAAAACATCTATCATCCAATACATTTGATGGACCGCTTTCATTGCGAGATTTAAGGCTCTGTCATTTAAATATATCTATGCCATTCAAAGATGGTTCTTTCCCAATGAGTTCGCCGGAAAGCATTCAGATGTTACACCTACAAGCGAGTCCAGGCTTAGCCCAGCTTTTATTAGCTGACTCAGCAGCGTTAGCTGCGTTTACCCATCTTCAATATTTGGACTTGAGGATGAATAATATATCTAAAATAAGGAATGATTTATTATTTTATTTAGTTCAGTTAAAAACTTTAAGATTGCATGGAAATAAAATAAATTGTAGCAATGAGACATGGCTAAATGACTGGATGAATTGGAACAAAAGTACTTCTAAAGACGAAACATGTTATTATTCTACACCTGAAGCAAAGTTAGAAATTAATAAATATAATTGCACTTTTCCGGAGACATTTACCATTAGTGATAGTTTACCACCAGTAAACTTGTACAGTACTGAAATGATAAACAAGTTACTAAGATATTATGGATATTTAGGTAATAAAACCGCAAAAGCTACTTCGAAAGCTAAATATGACAGTCAAAATTTTAGTCAACAGTTAAAGAAAGAAGTAAATAATCACGAGAAGAGTTCCGGTTATTTAACTGAATATATAAATAAGAAAAATAGTTCTTGGCATCAAACTTTAAAAAAGAATATTACAGGCATGATGCGAAAAAAGGAACTAATTGAAAATCTAAACGAAACCGACACTCATAAATTGAAAGAGAAAGTAAACTTAAAGCAAAATGAAATAGATCCAGATGTGAGATTACTTGATATTAATTCAAATACAAATTTCAAGACAGACTATATCAACACTCCCAGGTCTCCTAAAGTAAAACCTGAATCAGACTCTTGGAAAACAGAGTCAACTGTAATCAAAAATGAAGTATTTACGGAAACTCCTAGTAATAAATTGGAGTATTCTCCTTATCAGTCAGCACATAAAAACTACGCAGAATATATTGGTTTCATGAGTGTTATGGTATTAGTTTTAACAGCATTAATACTGTGGGTGAGTTTCCGATCACGTTTCAAGCGGAGGCAAGTCCAAGCAATTAACTCTGATATGGAGGACCAAATAGAAGTATCAAATATTTCCGGTGGCGTATTATGGTGACATCTCCGCGCAGCCGACCCTACGCCTTTCGAATACGACTCGCTTTTAACGTAGCACTAAAGTAAGTATAACACTACATAGTATAAAACAAAGTCATGTTCTCTGTCCCTATGTCCCTTTGTATGCTTAAATCTTTTAAACTAGCTAACGGATTTTGATGCGGTTTTTTTAGTAGATAAAATGTTTAAAGAGGAAGGTTTATATGTATATTATATACCCGTGCAAAGCCGGAGCTGGCCGCTAGTTTAATATTAGGTATATGATAGTTGTTAAAACAATCGGTTATGCATAATGAGTGAAGGATGTCCCGCAATTGCCATTAAATTAGGTGTTTTAAAGGAAAGAGTTAATACTCGGTGGTGTCTATATTTTTACTAGCTGTCCCAGCAGACGCTGTTCTGCTATTTTTTATTGGGGTGAGTCATCCTTATCAGTTAGGGGTACGAAAAACAGATAGAAGCCGATTCTTAGACCTTCTGAATATTCATATACAATTGGTGAATATCGGTAAAGCCGTTTCAGAGGAGTACGGTAACTAACATTTTATATATAAGATTGATTTCTTTAACTAAGTTCAAAAATACTAGAGGTTCTAAATTCGTACATTTTTTTACGTATGTACACCGATTTCGCCGAAGTTTCTGAATCGATTTAAGTAATTCTTTTTTCGTTTGATGCGGAATTGTTTCGAATTGGTCCCATAAAAATTTGATTCAGGTAGGCCCATTCGTTTATATTTTATGAGCATTTTTTACCTATTTCCCGATGTTTATTTTTATTAAATTTAATCATATCAGCAATAAACTAAAAAGTGAAAAGAAACAAATTGTAAAAACTAAAAAATAATAAATATTTAACATTAACTATGCACTTAATATAAAATCTTTATTATTTTTTACTTCTTAGTTTTGAAGTCGATTTTAATTACTGTAGTTATTTTTATTTCATAATCTGTAGAAGGCCCTATCGTTATTAGGAAACTAGATTGTTTAGAAGTGACATAAAACTAGATGCAATAAAATTAATCATATTGGCAAGGACTTAAGAGGACTGGTAGGTAAAATGAAATTACAGATTTGTAAGCAAAATTATAATTTACTTAGCAGAAACAAATGAATATCTTGCTGACCAAATTACCAATTGGAAATCATCGCCCCATAGGGCGATCCCTCCCCTAATAATATATTTCGGAAGCACTTAAAGATATTACATCCAATATTTCAAAAGATATTTATAGGGATGCGTTAGTAAGATGTCATATCTGTATATTAATAGACTAGCTGCTACCCGCGGCTTCGCACGCGTAGTCTATTTATTTAATACTTAACCCTGTTATAGTCTGTGTCACGCGGTCTTTAAACTATAGTGTTAACGTAGTGATTATATTCTGTTTGATAGTGTTATTTTAAAACTGCGATATCTCCTAAGATATTCAATTAAATCCAGTGATGTGAAATGCAATTTTTTAAAATTAAATACTTGTGATAAAGGACGTATTTTTTGGATAAGGGTTGGCAACGTGTTTATAAAATAACTTTCGCAAATAATGCATTATTTTGAAACAAATTTGGTTAGCAAAAAAAAAGTTATAGTGAGCTAACCTTAAAAGATAGAAATGTGCTGTCGCGGAATTTTTTTAGGACTTTTAAAGGGGAACAAATCTTTCATTCATGATTTTTACGAAACTTTCTCCGTTAACGCAGCTTACGCTCTCAATAGCAAAAAATCCCCCGATTTTAAAATATTTGTCATTGGTCCTCCGCTCCTATTGATCTTAGCGTGCTAATGTATAGCCTATAGCCTTCTTCAATAAATGGACTTTCTGACACTGAAAGTTCAAGCAAACAAACTCTTCTGCTTTTTAATATTACTGTAGATAGTATAGATTTTGGTTCTGAGAAAAATCTAGAAAATTAATTTATCTATACTCAACACATTTAGCAGTGACGTGGTTTTGCACGTTTTCATGTTTATACTCTTTTATAATAAGGTTGATAAGTATACTTTTGATTTAATTATCGCTATAAAAAGTAGCCTATGTTCTTTCGTTCCTCATTAAGTGTCCAAATACAAAGTTTCACTGCCAGTATATTTTCAAAAATGACGATTTTCCATATGAACATTTATCACCTGTTTTTACCCCAATTTTCGCTATAAAAAGTAGCCTATGTCCTTTCATTCCTAATAAAGTGTCTGAATACAAAATTTCACTGTTATATTTCAAAAATGACGATTTTCCATACTAACCTTCATCACCTCTTTTTACCCATTCTCCCTCATTTTTTAGTGATAAAAAGTAGCCAATGTTCTTTCGTTTATCATAAAGTGTCTAAATACACAGTTTCACTATTACAGCTTCTAAAATTACGAATTTCTATATGAACATTCATCCCCTTTTTACCTATTCTCCCCAATTTTTTGCAATAAAAAGTAGCCTATTTTGTTTCTCAGGGTCTATTCTATCTCTGTACCAAATTACATCAAAATCGATTCACTGGTTTAGGCGTTACAGACAGACAGACAGACAGAGTTACTTTCGCATTTATAATATAAAATTATAAATAATAATATATAGTATAATACAATAATCTATATATATAAAAATCAATTGCTGTTCGTTAGTCTCGCTAAAACTCGAGAACAGCTGAACCGATTTCGCTAATTTTGGTTTTGAATAATTTGTTCAAGTCCAGGGAATGTTTAAAAGATAAGAAAAAGAAAAAAAAACTTGCGAGAAAACTAAGAAAAACAACATTTTACTTTTTCCCATACAAACTGACCGGGTGGAACGAAGTTCGCGGGACAGCTAGTATATAATATATATAACTTTAGTAGGGATATGAATACAATGTACAGCTAGCGACATAAGGTCCAGGTTACAAAATACACGTAATTAGAAATATACTTAATTTTTACTATCCAAACAACCTCTCAAATCACTTTGCTATCAATGCACTTTACTAGTACTTTTATCGTTATGGATGTTTATGAATGTCTTAAAACTACTACTTATTATTAGTAACAAACAATTTATTGGACAAAAATAGGAATACAAACTGAAAACTGGAATAGGTGTATTTTAATCTAACAATTTGCGTTCAAAAAATTACAACCACAACAATTTTGAAATAGGCCACTAATAAAGTAAGGTTAAGAATCTGGTTCAAGCGTTATGTGATGACCAATGTGTGTATTTTTATTTTGTCCAAGTAAAGAAACACATTTACCTAAAATCCAAAAAAACTGGTGCCCAAAATCGGTATTAAGCCCAAAGAAATGGTCGCAAGATATAATAGTTATAACATTTTAAATTTACTTCAAGTTGCCCGAAATTAAATTTTGTATTAAAAAAGATAATTTAATAAAAAAGTTGCGTAAATTATTCAAAATTAGTCATAAGTCGTCACAGAAAGTCATTTCGGGGGCTTGGGTAAATTAAAAAACTTTTTAATTTTTAGACTTGGCGGAATTGGCGGAACTAGAAATATACGATAATCTAATTTCTTCATGAACACTTGACTTGTAAACTTTTTTGCACTTCTCAACTTATAAAAATTGTGCAAAATGCTGTCATAATTTACCAATTGCACTAAACATTTAAACAGAGTTCAATAATCATGAAAAAATTTAGACTGTATTTTCTCTAGATCAGGGGTGGGCAAATTACGGCCTGCGGGCCGGATCTGGCCCTTGAGAGGTAATCCGGCCCGCCAAGGGTTTTTTCGAAAAAATATGAACCTTCTTCAAAAAATTAATGGTCGAAATGTTAAAAGACTATTGAAATTTGAAAAATTAAGGTACTGAATCGATACTTCAAACATATATATTGCGTATTTCATATGTTAAGACTTCATAAATAAATTTTATTTTAATAAAGGATTGTAAAAGTAAAATTAAAAATGCCTTATGTTATCTTTATACAACGTTTTATAATCGTAATATGTACAGCTACTTTTAGGTGTTTTAATAAACCGGCCCGCCTCAAGATTAATTATAATTTACTGGCTCGCCACTAGATGTTTTTTAACTTACCGGCCCGCGGGCAAAAGAACTTGCCCACCCGTGGGCTAGATGATGCCAAAACTCATTGACAGACTCGATCTTTTGTTAAATTTATATGTTGTATCTTTTTTATTTTAAATCTTATCTAATAAAGTTGAATGTGGTGTACACACACAATTTGAAACAAAGTTGACAATGTTGTTTTTTTTTTCAAACTTGTAAAAGGCTTTAAATTATGATTCCAGTATGTTCAGTTTACTATAGTTCAGTTCTGTATATTGATTTAATTTATCTTTACAAAGTATTGAAATGAACAAGTTCATATGTTACAAATTATCTGTTATATTCTTGTATTGAGTTCTATATGTCTATGGCTGTATGTAATTACGATGTAAGTGCAAATAATTATGTTAAGATGGTCTTAAATCTGCTTAAATTGAGAACGTTTTGTAACAAGATATTGACGAAAAGCGTATGTAGATACATTTCTCGGTAGTTACCTACAGACAGGGCTATGTTTATAAAAGTCGATAATATAGATACACACATTAATTTAGTATAGATACACGCATTTTTTTACATTAATATGATCGCATACTCGACCATATTAAAACTTAAAAACTTTAAAATCCTTTTGATTTGAATTTTCATTTGAAAGAACATTCCACATAAGAAAAAAATGCATTAATTAGAAACAATGTATTTCTAATTAAAAGTATATAAAGAATATTTTGGTGAATGTAATATAACGTTCGCTGAAAAAACTGTGCTGTTGTATAAACGATAGTTGTACATACGAGTATAACAAGCATTTACCCATAAGGTAAGACAAAATAAGGAATGCGTCTTGTTTTGAGAGTGTGTTTTGATTTGTCAAATATTATTACTTTCGGTGGGTAACGAGTTTGAGTGGGTGAATAGAACGAATACCTAACAAATAAATAAATACCCCCTGGACAAGTCACACAAATTGAATCAAACCCAAAGTAAGCAAGTTATATGCTTGTGTTATGGGTGTTAGTCAACGATACCGATTTCCGCGAAATTTTGTGCGCATATTGAGTAGGCCTAAGAATTGGCCAACATCTATCTTTCATACCCCTGAGTGACAGTTTTTTTTTTACTAAAATCACATTAAAAAAAGTAGCAGAACAACGTCAGGTCAGCTAGCCTATATATATAAAAGAAAGTCGGGTTTGTTACAACGCTTATACTCGAGATCTGCTGGACCAATTTTCATGGTTTTTGATTGGTTGGATTTGTTTTCGCCCGGAATAGCAGAATATACCTCAAAAACAATAAAAACAAAAAATAATAATTGTGAAAGATGAATCAGTCGTGATAGTTAAACCGATTAAGCTGAAAATTGAGGGAGAGGTAGCATAGAACCGGGAGAAGGAAATGGGTATATTTTATCGTTTAAAACAGCGAGGAAACTAGGGAAAACGACATCTTAATTTTTCCATACAAACTGAACAAAGTTCGCCGGAACAGCTAGTATTTCATACTTGCGAGTGCTAGGTGCGAGTTATCTAGAATTCGTTTTGATATCAAAAGTATTAACATTGATTTACGATTGTGCATTGTTACTTTACTACCTGTTCCGGCGAACTTCGTTTCACCCGTTCAGTTTGTATGGCAAAAATTTAAAACGTCGGTTTTCCTTGTTTTCTCGCTGTTGAACGGGAAAAGTGTTCTATGTCCGTCTTCTGGTTGTAAGCCCCCTCCTCGTAAGTTTTCAGCCAAATCGGAGTTATAAATAGTGTAACTTACACGATTTTTTAGATATGAGTAGATTAACACTATTATGCTTTTAAATGATATGAATTTTGAAAATTAATATTTAAAGATTTCACGCCCATGTCTCCGAAGAGATAGAGATAGAGGGCACCCACGACTAGCCGAAGACACTAAGTCCCACAATGTGATAGGTGGAAAGCCTATCGCCAACCGACACGGATCAAACCGAGCAACTGTTTTTTTATTAGAAAATTGGGAAAACCCAGTTTTCAAAGTCAAAGTCAAAGTCAAAGCTTACTTTATTTCGTAGGTAGAAAACTACACTTGAAATATGTCAAAAAAATAACATTTTCCATATGGAAATATATTGTTATATTTTATATATATAAAATATAACAATAGTACAAAATATCTTAAAAAAAATTAAAATAAAACTAAACGAAACTAAATATAGTATTCATGGATTATAATAAAAATAATTCGCCTACTTTTATGTAGGGTTATAATTATCATTTTTATTTTTAAGCATACTTAAGTACCTACATGATGAAGTGTAGAAGTCACTAATCCAACACGTCGAAATTATTTTTATTTTATTTTTGTTGCCCGACGCGGGAATCGAACCCGGGACCTCACGCAGTTAAGTCCGACAACTGAACCGCTAGACCACAGAGGCGATTAATATTAATTCACTATATAAATATTAATATATAAATTCATTGCGTAATCCACCAACGAAATCATAGACTACATACCACAGGAATAAAATCCAAACTAGGACAAATAAACCCATAAAAAACACACTTTTACCAATACCTATTTCCTTTAGATTTATTTACCGAGTAGCTTTAGAAAATCACGTGTAAAAACGGACGGTATTACGGACACTCATAAACGGTATCATAAGGGTTTCGTTTTTCAGCAATGCTTCGGGATACTAAATGCGTATTACAGTCCCTATGGAGCCACATTGAGAGGTGTGAATCCACTACTTATAAAGGTTCAAGATATATGAGATATCAAGAATGAAAGGTTTTTCCTGAAGTTTAATAGTGCCCTAATAAATTGTGTCAGATATGATTATTGGTAGGAATTCGATCACATCCTTATCATTATGGGTACAGTAATAATATTTAAATTATGGGCCTTGCCGAAGCGCGTAATTTAAACAGTAGTACTGTAGCTTATGTTTGTGTTTTTTTTTATGATATTGGAAGGCAAACAAGCAGACAAAATTCCTGATGGTAAGAAATTCACGCCGCCTAGAGATACCAAAGGTGGAAATGGTGCGTTGCCAACCTTAGGCTGGAATGTTATGCTTAAAGCAAAAGTAAGTTTACAAGCGCGTTTGCAAGCGCTGACATTATGGCGGCAGGAATAGGTAAGGCGGTGGTACCAATCCGGGCGAGTCGCTGCGAGTCTCTTCCACCTAGTCTATCTATCTTTGTGCGAATGGCTTCCAGTCGCCTTTAGGTATCACCTAGTCAGATGTCACGGTAGTCAGATGTCACGGTAGTGACGGTAAACCTATGCTCGCCATTTACGAGATGCTTGGCACAGGAAGACAGATGGTCTGTTCTGCAAAGGAGCCCGGACCAACACGGGGAAAGGATTTTTGGTTGGAATTCGATTACATCTTGATCATTATGGGTAGCTTCTGTTTGCGGTTTCGCAACGGCAACAAATTTAAATTACTTTTATCATTTAAACGAAAGTGTATTTGTTCTTATTCGGTCCCAAAAAATTGATAAATCGTTCGGTTTTTTCAAGAACTCATTAACTGCAAAAAATCACTAAATACGTTTTAGGGATGGATTCATTTTGACATATCCTACAAAATGCAAAAACTCACTAATTTCTAACTAATTAACTTTAGGCGTTACGCAGCTTGTCATATAGGATAATATGGGCAAATCAACACAACCACTATCTAATCCAAACTAAATTACCGTTTATCTTAGAATAATGAATATGTAACATAATGATTTCTTGTAAAAACCCGACGAAATGCACAATTTGTGTACGCCCGTTGGTCGAATTTCGACCACAATACATTTTAATATCTTGATAATAAGAACGCCATCTTCATTTCTCAAGACCAAGTACTTTGTTGCAAAACTTTTTAGTGCGCCATCTGTGATATTTTATCGTTATCATCAATATGTCTGTTTGTGTGTGTCAAATGCATGGTAGTGTGGGTAATGTTTTATTTACTGATTTAATGTACTTTATAAGCATTAATATTGAAAAATATTGGCATTCTGCACTCCTTCTACACATAAACTATAAGTGTGCCAAATTTCATTCTCCTTCGTCAGCGCAATTTTCGTAAAAAGGGATCCAAAGTTTTTGATTCACGTATTATTATATAGATAAATATGAAAACAATTTTCAAATAATATTTTTCATTTTGTTTCAGTTTAAGGCGGTTGGCTGCTGAATGATGGGAGTGGAATGTGATATAATTCGACGTACATATTTTTTTATGATATTAGTACAAATAGAGAGAAGTATGCTGAGCAGCTTAGGCTATTGTTTATTGATGTAAATATTGTACATAATGATTTCAAAGCCCTTTCACATACATGAGTGTGTTTAAAATTACTCTCCAAGGTTAGTTATAAAATATTAGCCAACTCTCATCTTGGGAATTTCATACCATCTCATATTTATGCAGAATATCAGATTTTAGAAACATAAATGTGCTGTTTTTCAATTTTTTTTAGAATTGTTAGTTTTTTTCTTTATAAAGACATCATTTAATAGTAGTCAAATTCGTCAAGTCGTTCTAAAGTTATAGGGAAATTAAGTTTTATTTTAATAAATCATTTTATTACTAAAAGATTAAACATGGCGTAGAATATTTATATCAAAAAAAATTATCTCAATGACACCTAGCGACACATTGCTGATATCTTTGTTGTGCAGATGATGATCGTTGTGAAATGAAATGATCATCAAGAAGCCTTTTCCATCCAGGGTAACTTTGAATAGACCGGCCAAATTTAATGAAATATAGGGGCATAGGCTTGAATGGTACTGATTCTTTTATGACATTAGAAGGCAAACAAGTAGACGGATTTCCTGACGGTAAGAAATTCACGCTGCCTAAAGCCATCAAAGTTGGTAATGATGCGTTGCCAGCCTGAGGCTGAGATGTTAGATCTCGAGCAAAAGTAAGTTTATTAGCTACCTTACTTTCCGAACTGGAACGGCAAGCATTGACGTTATGGCGGCAGGAATAAATAAGGCGTTGGTACCAATTCGGACGAGTCGTTGCGAAACTCTACCACCTAGTAGGATGACACGGTGCTGGTGACGGTTAGCCTATGCTCGCCTTTTACGAGCGTTCTGGCAGGAAGGCAGACGGTCTATTCTGCAAAGGAGCTCGGACCAACACGGGGAAAACATTTATAAATTCATTTAAATCAGTCCGCAAAAACCGTCACTTGGTGTCAATCTGTGTCGTACCAAGTACGAGGCATGACGTCACTAACCCGCGAATGCGACAGCGGTTTTAAAATTTTAAACACAAAAGGTTAATGTGAAAGGGCTTTTATAGTAATAATATTTTTATGTACACTTGTAGCACTGTGATTATATTATTATATATAGAGTACTATTTTAAGTAAAAAAAAGCGATAGAAAGTGCTGTAACTTTGGTAAGATGTCGAAAATGTGGGTGCTTTGAAATGGTATTATGGTCTTTGTAAATGCATCAAAAAAAGTTTATTTGAAACAACTTTTTTTTCCTCTATTATACTGCTATATACTACATTAATTCTTTTGTTGCCTTTACAGCTTACAAAAAATCCAAGTAAGTAAAGAATGGGATAAAAAGGATATTGTTTTTTGTTGTTTTGGTTTTTAGGTACAGCACTTTTTATCATTTAATTTCTTATTAACTGCGTAGCGGGAAAAATATTTGAGAAATCTGATTTTAAGACACATTTTATTTATTAATATCTAAATTAAGTACGGAAGACATCTCAAAAAACAAATGTTAATATTGTAAGCATTATATTTTTTGTGATTACAAATTAAATAATAGTGTATTTGAAAATTATAAAAAGTTTTCAAAAATCATGTCTTCCCTGTAATTCTTCTAGAGATACTTAGACATACTCGTACCGTCATTGTTTTTAAAAGAATGTAATTTATTTAAAAACACTTGTACTTTCCACAATACATTTTATTATTTTTTATTTTTAGTATTTAGCCAACCGGTTTCGCTATACAAGCATCATCAGGGCTATATAACATTGTTAATAACATTCTCAAATATTGTTAATAACATTGTTAATAACATTGTTATATTATAGCCCTGATGATGCTTGTATAGCGAAACCGGTTGGCTAAATACTAAAAATAAAAAATAATAAAATATATTGTGGAAAGTACAAGTGTTTTTAAATAAATTACATTAAGAATGGAATTCCACCAAGCTCCGACGATAAGAAGTATAGAATCTTTTTAAAAGAAATTACTTGATTGTGCCAAATGTTGCCAGGAACAGTCTGTTCAGATGTAAAAATTTTATTGCAAACTTTTTTTTTAAATGTTTATAATTTGCCGATCGCTTATCCAGTTATATTTAATTTATTCAAAAGTGTATGATCATTAATGTCAACATGCTGTCGCCTTCTGCTTCACATTATAAATATTTTACGCTCTCGCTTATACGATTTAAATGAAAAGTAAATTACATTTGGCCCGTGCAAATTCTTTAAATTGTTATAATTAGCTTAAGAGCTATGAAAGCCTGACAGCCAGACATTTATTACAATGAATAGATATAGCAAGATAAATATTTTATTTACCACCTGGGCCTTTTGTCTCGCTTTTGTAATAAAATAATAGAAGTATAATTTTAAGAATGTACATTTTAAGACCAGTGTTAATGATGCGGTCATTTTATTATGTTTTTATTAATACTGATATCGCCAAAGTTAGCGATTCTATGTTTTATATTTTAGTCAGCTAATTGTTTATAATACTGTTCATCGTCGCCACTTTAATGTTACTTTACCTGTCATGAATACTACATTAAGTATATATACTACAATACGACATTAAGTCCCACAATGTGATAGGTGGCAAGCCTATCGCCAACCGATTACATATCCAATCCCGAGCAACATTTTTTTATTAGAAAATTGGAAAACCCAAATTTTCTTTTGTTGCCCGACCTGGGATTCGAACCCGGAACCTCTTGCAGTCAAGTCCAACACCTGAACCGCTAGACCGCAGAGGCGATAATAATAAAGATATAATCACTCAAGTTAGATTTCAATAGTATAAAGCAATTTGCTCTTGCAAGCTAAATAACAATTAATACAACCCATAAATAAACCTTTCCATCATTAATAAACCATTAGGATTTACAATAGACAATTTAATTTAAAGTGTTTAGTTAATAGTATCGAGTTAAGAGAAAATACATAAATTGATCATACATCAAGTAATTGAAATTTTGTATTGGATATTGTTTGTTCTATCATATTATTGAAGCAGACTGTATATTAAATTTAACTGTATTTTTAATACTCATATATTTAGCTTTTGTATGATAAACACATTGTAACTCAATTCATTTCAGCCATCACTGTGAAACTAAGGTTGTTACTTGATATATAAAATCTTGATTATAAAGGTGTGTAGATACATGTTTTTACGTAAATGTAGTTGTAATGTACAAAAGATAGCCAAAGATAATAAATAGATTGAAATTAAAATGTGGTTTTACTTTAACAAATAATGCAATACAGTAGCTTTTCATTGTGCACATAATACCAACATAAGTATCTTCACTTCATATCCCCGAGGCAGAGGCACAACCAGGGCTCCCACGACTAGCCGAAGATACTAAGTCCGTCAATGCGATAGGTGGCAAAGCCTATCGCCAACTGGGCACATATCCAATCCGGAGCAATATTTTTTATTAAAAAATTGGAAAAAACACATTTTCTTTTTGTTGTCCGACCCGGGAATCGAACCCGTGACCTTGTGAAGTCAAGTCCAACATTTTTAGCTTTATCCAAGGCGACAATGGAGATCTTGTAAGACCGTTCAATTAAATATTAAGGGCGGTGGCTAGAATAAGACATAAAATATCCCGAATGTCCATTTTCCGCCGCATTGAGTGTCTGCAGAAATAATTCCAGGATAAAATATTTCTTTCGGGTAAGAACCCTATTGGTCTTCATTAGTTCAAATGATTTCCAAAGTTAAGTATATAAATTTAACGTTCAAACAAAAAGTCATTTTGTTAATTTTTTTTATGATATTAAAAGGCAAAATGGAGATGGATTTCCTGATGGTGCTGTTCTATCCGATTCGAGCCGTCTAGAGGCACCAACGGTGGTAATATTGCGTTGCTAACCTGAAGCAAGGATGTTAAGCCTAGATCCTAGTAGTCCTATCATAGAACAACTTCAATGGAACCTCTGGGAATACATCCTGCATCAAATCTGCATTCATAACTTTTGTCTTCCGTGTTTTGCAGGGCAAGTCTACTGTGTACCCCGAAGTCACACTGCATTATAGTAGTGCTGGTTTTTTTACGATATTGGAAGGCAAAATGCAGACGGATTTTCTGATGGTAAGAAATTCGAGCCGTCTAGAGACAGCGAAGGTGGTAATTATGCGTTGCCAACCTGAAGCAAGGATGTTAGGCCTAGATCAAAAGTAAGTTTTCCCGGCTATCTTATCCTCCAAACTGGAACACGTCAACGGCAAGCGCTGACGTTATGGTGGCAAGAATAGGTAAGGCGATGGTACCGATCCGAGCATGTCGCTGCGAAACGTTCCCACATCTCAAATCTCCAACACAGTCGTCAGGGTGTTAGTAAAAGTAAGCCTATGCTCGACTTTTACGTGCTGCCTGGCAAGTTGGTCTCTGCAAAGGAACCCGGACATGGGTAGAACCAACACAATTGAAATTTAGTTAGCTTGTATTTTTCTCATTTCATAATTTTATCGTTCTCCATCCAAATTCATAAAAAAAAATGACCATTTAATGATGAAGCTCGCCAGTGTGCTCCTTCTTCTTTTTAGAAAAAAACTAAAAAGAAATAGGTGGTATGGCTTTTGTGCTCTAATTCAATATTTAGGGCTAGTTTAAAGTTATATAACTGTTTCTAGAGACTTAACATAAACACAGCTGTAGCTTAACGAAAATTGGTTTCTATTAGTCAAAATCAAAATTGAAGGTTATTCTGAGAATAAAATTATACCTATATGTTTTAAATGCTTATAAAAACTTTTATTTCGAAATTCAAAAAGGTTGCTAGCATAAAAACTTATTAAGTTTTTTTTATGATAATGGAAGGCAAACAAGCAGACGGATTTCCTGATAGTAAGAAATTTACGCCGCCTAGAGACACCAAAGGTGGTAATGGTGTGTTGCCAACTTAAGGCCGGGATGTTAGACCTTCAGCTAAAGTAAGTAATCCTGAAAAAAGTGTTGGATCCTATTTATGTATAACAACAAAGGATGATAAAACCATCTCGAAAGAAAAATAGTCATTTCCAATTTTCAATTTTTTTTATTAATGTTCCTATGTTCCTATAACACACTCTTTCAATTATAATATTTTACTTAGGTACACAAAGGCAGTCTCTGCCAGATAACCTTAATTTATGTATTTAAAAAACTAAAGTAGGGCTTCATAAAACGAAACATATCTAAATTTATGCTAATCTAAAAGATATACAGTATTTAATACATACGTCATGTTAAATAAAGTACATTAAATATACATATAAATAATATGCACTAAAATACAAAAATACACATTATACATATGTCATACGTATCACTTCTGATTGCTGTTTAGCCATTGCTGTTTCCGTCAGAACTCTCGTAATTTTTATGCTAGCAACTTTTATAAAATACAAAAATAAGTAACTGCTTTATAAAAGATTTAATAAATTTTCCCACAAAAATACAAACTGTTTGGTTTATTTCATCTTGAAACTTTGACTTTAAGTTTCGACAAATAAATATCAACATTCATGAAGCTACAATTATGCGTCTTGGGAGTTTAGTCTTCATTTTCAATACAATGTTAAGTAAACAAACTAGTATAATATGGCAATTAAAATGTGTGTAATCCTCTGTTTTCCCATTCCAATTGCAAGAAGAGAACGTTTCAAAAGAATCGTTCTAACATGTCCAATCGTCCCGGAAAACTCATTAAACTAGCATTTACTCTAGTGGCACATCTGGAACTCCGTACTTTGCGTTATCTGTGACAGCTTAGTTAGTCGCATAGTTTTTTAAGACCCTGATAGGAACAATTATCGAAATTGACTATTTGGAAAAGTCTGTTCAAACTCTTAAAAAGCGAGTGAAATGGTTTTAATACATGGCAGATTCTTGCGACAACTCGTCGGCATTAGTTGATATTTATTCCTGCCGATATAATGTCAAGGATTAGTTTTATTTTTCTAAAACCTAAAAAAATATATTTTGCTTTAAAATAAGAAGAAATCTTTAGCGTTTTCGGTCAATATTTATTTCTCTTAGTTATTAGTAGAGGCGTTGTACAAAGTTTTCATACAAACATTTACTAACGGCCAATATTAATAAATCAATCCTAATCCAAAACTCGTTGTCCAAGATTGATATTTTGATCCATTTTTATGTTATCGCTTGCCAATAACGTATCTGTGGACTGGATTAATATGGCAATCAGGTATTGGATAGGCCGGCGGATACACAGTTATCTAGATTGCTTGAAATCCGTTAGATTGAGATACCTTATTAACATTGGCCGTAAGACGATAGCGAGTACAGCGCCAAGTCACGGTAAGGGCTCTGTTTTCTATTGCAGTGTGTGTTTCATTCCATGGTGGATCTATCTACTTAATTGCATTCTAAGGTTACTATATAATATAATATAACTAATAAATAAATTAATATTCCTGAACAAGTTACACAAATTGAATCTAACCCTAAAGTAATCAAATTATATGCTTGTGTTAGTCAATGATACTAATACTTTGAAATACCTAAACGGGTATCAATATAAATTTAATAAACACCCAGACACAGAAATGCAGTTATCTAAATGTTAATCACACCTGCCTGCCCACGTTGGATGTCAAACCCGAGCTAAATAGAGTTAGGCGTGTACGTTAACTCCTCGACCAATGAGGCGATCAAACTTCGAATTTACATTTAAATTGTAAACATTTTGATATAGTTTACTTTTTTCGATGGGTTGCATTCTCGCGAGAAGATAACAAACTAAACTAAACACATACTCAGCGAAACGGATAGTCTTCGTAAATAATAGATTATTTCAGTCGTTTTTATAATTCAATTTTGAAACACAATATACACTTACAGCCCCACTCAGAGACACCAATTATCTTTTAATCAAGTTGACATTTTCTATATCAAATTGTGACTTGATATATTAATTGTTAATTGACATTTCTAAGAGCGGCCGTTAAACATATTTACTATTTACAGCACACAACAATTGAATATTTGTATTTTTTGAATAACCAAACCTAGCAAAAAAAAATTATATACATTTACATAAAATACCAATAGATTTAAGGTCTTATTGGAAATGGAATAGCTATCCAAAAGAAAATGTCGCTGCTTTCGCCGCGTTTATTTAGTTTCCAGACTTATTTAATTCAGTATTCTCGAAACCCGTATTCTGAGTTCATTTCATTTCATTTATTCATTCGTATTGGAGACCAAAACACAATACAATGAGTTTACGTTCGCCGCAGAACGAGTGAGAGGTCTATTTAACCTTAATAAGACCTCTATTATTAAAATACCTCTTGAAATGAAAAGATTTATTTACATGAAAGATATATATGAAATTTTATTTAGGAATCACGCATGGGTACACTCGTGTGCTTAAGTTGTTCCGTGTTGGTACGGGCTCCTTTGCAGAATAGACCATTTGCCTTCCTGTCAGGCAGCTCGTAAAATGATAGCATAGGCTTACAGCCACTAACGCCATGAAATCTGACTGTATAGTTTCGCTATTCGTGTCGACACAACGTCAGTGCTAGCCGTTGACGTGTTCCGGTTTGGAGGTAGCAGGTAAACTTACTTTTGCTCGAAGGCAATAGGCGGCGTGAATTTCTTACCCTCAGGAAATCCGTCTGCTTGTTTGCCTTCCAAAATATTAGAAAAAGTCACGTTGGATTCGCTCGTGTGTTTAAGTTGTTCCTAAATCATTGTGTCTGAATAATTTGGAAACTAATTTATGTTGAATGCTTATAGCCTGAAAATCTACGACGACTTGCTTGAAGGTTGCTACCCTGAATTGATGGTAAGAAAAATAATAATTTAGAAGAAGATATATCTTTTTTTTACATTGGAAGGTAAACAAGCAGACGGATTTCCTGATGGTAAGAAATTCACGCCGCCTAGAGACACCAAAGGTGGTAATTGAGAGTTGCCAACCAGAGGCCGGGATGTTAGGCCTCGAGCAAAAGTAAGTTTACCGGTTACTTTACCCTCCGAACCGGAACACGTCATGACGTTATGGCGGCTGGAATAGGTAAGGCGGTGGTACCAATCCGGGTTAGTCGCTGCCAAACTCTACCACCTAGTCCGATGCTTGGTGACGAGCACGATGGTGCTAGTGACGGAAGCCTGCTCGCCTCGCCTTTCACGAGCTGCCTGGCACGGGAAGGCAGTTGGTATATTCTACAAAGGAGCTCGGACCAACACGGGGAATGTCATTATTTAATTAATGGTCACAAGAGTAAAACTGCCTATACTACCCTCCAGTACTGAACCGGAATGGTGGGCACTGCTATGGCGGCTAGTTAAGGCGATGTTACTCATTCTGACAACCTATCACAATCGAATAAATAACTTACTTTTGCTCAGTATTTACTCTACCATCTAGTAAACCTTACATTTAATAGACCGCCTCTGTGGTGCAGTCTTCCAGTTTCGGTTTAGACTAAGTATATTATGAAGTCTCGAGTTCGTTATCTGCGTAGATAATTTCAAAGTGTTTCGTAAATTTCTAATGACTAAAGATGAAGATATGACTATACTTCTTCTGGTAGTACAAAATGATACGGCTATGTGGTACTATTGTACTTATGTTATATTACTATATACCTACTCCAAAAAATACAAGCAAGTTTATGTTCAATTTTAAAATGTCAATTTTAAAATGAGGTCCAGGGTTCAAATCCCGGGTCGGCCAACAAAAAGAAAATTGGATTTTTCCAATTTTCTAATAAAAAAAAATGTTGGTCGGGATAGGAAATGTGCCCGGTTGGCGATAGGCTTGCCACCTATCACATTGTGGGACTTGTGTTTTGGGCTAGTCGTGGGTGCCCTGGTTGTGCCTCTGCCTACCTCTTCGGGGATATGGGCGTGATGGTACTTTTTTTTTAAATGCAGATTATAGATAGTAAGTAGTTCAAATTTTAATACCTTTGTCAGAGAGAGTTTAAAGTTCTACTAGAGGCACAAAGTTGTGTCATTTTACTACCAGTTGTATAACACAGTAGTACTACTGACATAAAGCTTTTAATTCGATAAAAGGACTCAACGTTTTTTTATGTGAAAGGTTAGCGAACATGCACATGGCTCACCTGATGGTACGAGATAACCGGAGCCTATAGACTCCATAGATTTTGCAGGTACTTCGCTGTGCTGTGGTCGAAATGAAATCTTATTCCATCTGGGGAACCGCGTACTTGTTGGTGCT
The DNA here is from genome assembly GCA_002245505.1 of Calephelis nemesis. Taxonomy (NCBI): domain Eukaryota; kingdom Metazoa; phylum Arthropoda; class Insecta; order Lepidoptera; family Riodinidae; genus Calephelis; species Calephelis nemesis. The sequence continues at coordinate 286,675 of NJDD01005373.1, forward strand.
AATAAAACAGTTTAGTGGTGTGTATTGTGTGGAGCTGGATACATTTGGGAGTTTTATGCCCGATTTCACCAAGAACCCCTATATTTAGGGGACCTTTTAACGTGTTTTGGGGGACTGTTTTATATGGAAACAGTCCCATAAGTAACGTTAAAAGGTCCCCTAAAGTATAGGGGCTCTTGGTGAAATCGGGCATTAGCTTCTGGTAAGTCCAATAAATTCTTAGCGCACTATTTTGTCTGTTTTGTTACTCTATAATACGTATACATTTTTTGGACGAAAATTGCAAATTAAATAGTTTTATTTAGATTTTACCGCGTACTTGTTCGATGTTTTTTGAATTGCCGTAAAAAGTCTGGATCTTGGAACCCAATGGGAATCGAGGTAAGTAAAGTTCTACTATTTAAATTATGCGCTTCGGCTTTACACTTTTTACTTTCATTCTTAAATTAGCTGACCTAATCTAAATTTAAGAAAAATTATTAATTATGTAATAACAACTCTATATAGATACCTTTAAATACATTCGGATTTCCGAAGGTTGACGAATATAGCCGAAGCGTATAATTTAAATAGTACTACTATATTTTTTTGTGTAGTTAACATAAAATTTAAATCGAAGACAGTTTTTTGCAGTTTTACTGCACGTCAATTGCAAAGTGTGTGTTAACACTTTCAACTATGCGTGTAAAATGATATTGTTTTTCACTTGAAAAAGTATGATTAGATATTCTTGTCTTTCAAAGTCCTAGTAATGGCTCTTAGTATAAATACGTATTTGACTTTGCCTTAAGTGTCTAGCACGGCTATTGGCTATGATATGGATGTGTTGACCCTAACTATTTATAATCAGCAATTTTTGCCCTCTCGTAAAACCTTTTACGCGTACTGCTTCATGATATGAATTTATATTATTATGTTACGATATAATAGTATTATTTATTATGTTTGAACTATAAAATTTCCCTTCATTGGTCAGTTATTCAACACAAGTAAACAAACCATTTTCGTTATTTTTTCTGGAATATTTATTTAACTACTTGAGAGTTTGCTCTACTGATGCATATATATATCCCCGATAAATAGAAGAGATGTGTATATTATTACGATAAAGATGATCTCCTCCAGTGTTGCCATTCCATTACTATATTCCATTTTTATTAACATCTGCTTAGACGTCTGAAAAGTGACTTGTCTTAGAAATGGTGGTAATTTTATTTATTTAAAGTATTTAATATAGTAAGCCCAATTACACATAGAGATACAACTAAAGCAGTGCAAAAGTGAGCTTATTTCTGACAAGTATATTGGAATGAACTAAAATGAAAACTGTTTATATATCGCCTGTATCGTAATAAAACTCAAGCTGAAGGGTGGTATTAAAACTAGTCAATTAACAGCTGTAACAAATGTATGGAGATGTACATATGAAATTCGCTTTGGTCACTCAGGCCGATCGATGAGGAAATTTATAGTCTACTTGCTTTAGGACTATCATATTTACCTACCTACTATCTGTCTCCATCTCTCCTGTCTTTTCCCACAACTATTTTTCTCCTCTGCGGTGTAGCGGTTAGTTATTGCACTAAACTGTATGAAGTCCCTTGCTTGCTTCGATCCTTGGGTCGGTAAACAAAAATAAAACAAAAGAACGTTGCCCGGGACTAGGTATGTGGCCGGTTGGCGATAAGTCTACTACCTATCTCCTTATGGGACTCAGTGTCTTCGGTTAGTCGTGGATAACCTGGATCTCTGTCTACCTCTTCAGGAATACGGACAGTGAAGATACTTTATATTTAATAGGTTGTGTAGTTAACGTAAATTATTAATTATCTCCGAAATAGCATCTTTGAAAATTATAGATCAACTGCTTCCCATTAAAATAGCTTGTAAAATGCGAGTGTTCTTGTTTATCTCTCACCGTGGTTTAGCCAAATTGGTACAACCATCATACATATTCTTGTTACCATATTGTCAGTACTGCCCCTTACGTATTCTGATTGGAGATTGGTAATTTGTGAACATATGCTCGTTAGAGCCTTAACAACCCAGTTTCCGGTTGGCAAGTCACCATTACCACCTTTGATGTCTGTAGTCAACCTATATCTCTCAACATCAGAAAATCCGTCTGCTTGTTTCCCTTCCAATTCATAAAATAAATGCAACGAATCCCCCCTAATTATCTGTGTCAAAAATTTATTTTGAATGAACTTATAATTTTAATTTAATTGGTCGGTCTTAAAGACCGTTACATGAGTATATAAGGGTTACAAACCGTGCTGATGTTATTGAAAGTCTATGCACAATCGCAATCACATTAATCCAATAAAAAGCGCAGTAATTAAGTTGCGAAGTTAGTTACCAGTGACTATTATCACATCTACCGCAGTGTTGTTCAAGGCTAGTTGGGTTTAACTAAGTTGATGAATTGAAGCAACCATTTTAATTAACCGCTTTTATTGAAGCTCAGATTAAATAAGGGTAGAAAATTTATGCCAACCAGGATTAAGGACCTTTGTCCTCGACAATTATGATTTACTAAGTTGACACAGAGTTATAACTAAGGAACACATTTTCTAGTCCTTTTTAAAATTAATTTATAGAAATTTATCTTGTAGTTTAAAGGATGTTTTGAAACTAGTGCTGCTGTTTTTCTGTCAATCTTTGCGTCTATCTTAGTAGGCAAAGTCCTGTAACTTCTCTATTTGGATTAGTTTCGTTTAAATTTGATAATAATTTGACAAGATTTATACTAAAGTGTATGAATGAATGAATGAACTCTTTATTGTGCACAATTAAACTTACTACAAAATCAGTACAATTAAGTATTAACAAATAAAGCGATATCTACCAGACAACCTTTTTGTCTGAGATTATATAGACATATGTTCAGTAGGTAAAGAGATTAAACATACAAAAAGCAGTTGTTTGCAAAGTCGGTTTACTTACAATCATCGACCATACATGTGTGGTCGATGCTTACAATAGTTGAACGTGACAACGTCATAACAACGGAGGCTGATTGTGTCTCTTTGTCGGTCGTTCCGCTCTCTCGCTTGCACTTTAAGCCTTAAATGGAACGCCTCAAAGCGAGGTAACGTCCGGCTCCATCGAATTATAAGACGTTGTCACGTCAAAATCTGTAACATAAGATTAAAATCTTAATAATAACAATAAGGAGAAAAAAGAAAGTAGTATTTTGTTTACTAAGACGACTTAAATTTCTAAATTAGATTCAGGTTTTTTTTTAATTTATACATAAAATTATAGTCACCTTGACAGTTTAGAACAAAGAGCAGACCACAAAGAACTGAATAATGAAAAATTTGCTTAAAGATTTCATTGGACAATATTAATTATGTAAAATGTTCTCTAATAACATAAAGCGCTTTTTACTTTTTCCTACTCAGAAATTTACTTTAATTATTGTAATTTTAAGGAGGGAAGACAAAAAGGCTTTTATGTTTCCATTGTATCTCGTAACAATGAGACTTGGAGCCAATTGTCGTATGCTATCGGGCTGTCTGCTCTCTCTATTTTGATTTGCTTGAATGCGATGTGAACTTAAGGTCTAAAGGTTGGTTTTTACAATATGAGTCAACTTTAGTCATTATGTAAGTAATTAAGCACAGAAATACTTCAAGAACCGACTTCAACTATTCATTCAACTTCAATTATTTATTTAACGCGTTTCGATATTTTTCTTTCGAAAAATAGTTAATAATTTGGTGGTGGTCCAACATAAATTTTACATCCTAACACATCCTAAGCAATTTTCAGTTATATTTAATATTGCATATTTTTGTTGTTTATGTTGACTACTTCATCATCTTGAGCTCGTCAAAAACCAAAAGTCGTATCATAATATAATTAATACAGAACGCTGAATTGCTATTATTTTGTTCTAGTGAGAGGAAAGGATAGTAATTAGGAAACTTAGTTTTGAAAGAGGGTAAATATTCATACGGACTAGCTACGGGCCTGCACAAAATCATACCAACTTTGCTATGGCATACATGTTTTTTTACCATTAAGAAACCCATGTCTGTCGGTTAGACTTTGAAAAAGGAGGAGTTTATTCCACTCTTACGTTTGTGTGTGTTAATAATTTTTTCTGTCATTTGTGAATAGATTTTAAAAACATTTTTAAGACTGTGGAAAACCAGGGAGGGAAATCGAAAAAAATATTTTTTGTGTTTTTAGATAACATGACATTGAAATCGAAGTTTAAATATTCCCCCTTATATTGCATGTGTGTTAATCAAATTTTCTGTCATTTGTGAGTTGATTTCTTTTTTTTCTAAGATTGTGGAATCCCAGGAAATTAACAAAAAGCATTTTTTGTGTTTTCAGATAACATGATGTTGAAATCGAAGCTTAGATGTTACCCCTTAGATTTCAAGTGTGTTAATCCAATTTTCAGCCATTTGTGAATCGATTTTAAAATATTTTAAGATCGTTAATTCCCAGGAAAATAAAAAATAAAACAATTTTTGTGTTCTTGGATAATATGATATTCAAAGTAATATTCGACTTAATTATCATATTAAGATTAAACACAAGCATATAAATATTACATTATAATTTGGGATTAACAAACTTTGAAAAACTTCTGCTTATTCAAATCTATATTTAAAGGCAACATGATAGTTTTTGGTTTTTGGTTCTTACTTATGTAATCTCTTCCAATTAAATTTGGTTCCAAAGAAAATGAGCTTTGTTATAGTTGGGAGAAAGGCTTTAGAAATACTTGAACGAAGATCTCAAGTCACAAGTGGCTGTTAGCTGTACGAGTCAACTCATTAGTGTTGAGGGTGAATCGATGACCATATTGTTGATCATTGTGTTTCAGCTAGGTACGTCTGTACAAAATATTTCGTTAATTAACTTAGAAGCTTCTTATTTAATATAAATGTTAGTCGAGTGGCTTGCGTACACGACTAACTACACTGACCAAGCACGAGGCTCGGATTCGATTCCCGACGGGGGCAGGCATTTGTGAGATGAATATTTAGATGTCTGCATTTCCGGGTTTGGGTTATTATTAAGTTTATTCTGGCATCTATTTAGGTATTTCTGTGTATTAATACCGTTGGGCAACATCCACAACTCAAGCACTTAGTTCGCTTACTTTGGGGCTAGATTCAATTTGAGTAACTTGTCTTGGGATATTTGTTATTATTCGTACATATCATCACGCCAAGTCCCTTACGGGGTCGGCAGAGAGTATCGAGAGCCAAACTTCACGATCCTGACAGACTGTGTGGCTTCCATCACATTCATAGCCCTTTTTATACAAACACGCCGGTTTCGAAGACTCTAGATACCATTCTCGGATAATATACGAGCGATCTGATTGTTGAACGTCAACCTTGGTCTTCCCAGGTACCGACAAGCATCCACATTCGCATTGTATATCTGCTTTGTCAATGTTTCATCTGTCAATCTTTCCACATGACCGAACTAGTGGAGCATGCCCTTTCTCAACACTTTCTTTCAATCCCATTCTTTCTCGGATCTCTCTGTTACGAATCAATGTAAGTGAACATCGTTATACTCACCGACTGCGTCGTTGGCTGAAGGATTGGCGTGCACACCTATTTAAATAACCAACCGTGATACTTTTGTTTGCGTCCTGAAGAAAGACATTTGTTTGATGAACGTTTAGATATCCGCAAAATTTTATTATAGATACACAAACACCTAAAATACATGCACACATTTTTTATATTAAACGTTAGTGAACAAAGACACGGCTGTCCTGATGGTAAGAGACAGCCGTGACCTATCGGCACCAACTAAGTTTATGATTTTGAACTTAAATCGTCGCATATTCGAAATATCTACAAATAAAATAAAGTACATCGTGAGAATCCCGTATAAATAATCAAAACCATCAATGTTACAGGTGCGTCGCAATGGATCGCTAATATTTAGATTTTATATCTCCATTTGAAATCCAAATTTACAATTTTATTTAAATATATAAAATAAATAAATATCCCTGGACAAGTTACACAAATTGAAACTCCAAAGTAAGCAAATTATATGTTTGTGTTATGGGTGTTAATAATATGTAAAATTATATGTTTAATTATATACCATAATAAATTTAATAATAATAATAATATCTTTATTTGCAAAAAAATAGGGTTTACAGACATATGATAGATCATTAAGATATTGTAGGAAGAGCTGCCTATTTTGCCAAAGAATGACATGCAAATATGAATACTTATAAAAAAAAAAAACAATTATTTATTACTTGCCAGACAATGTCCCAATAAATATCTCAGGATGTAGCATTTTAATGTTTTGACAAATATAACCATTTTATATCAAATAGTCTCATTACATCATCATATTTTTATTTATTTTTTTTTCTCTTTATTTAAAAATTCATTTACATCATAATAGCACTCTTCCAGTAGCCAGCATGTTAAACTGTTCTTAAATTTATTAAATGTTAAATCTTTGAACCTATCTGGTAATTTGTTGTACACTTTTATTGCCATTACACAAGCATTTTTTTGGTATACATTAACATTACTTGAAGGAAATAGAAGCTTGTTTGGAAACCTAGATGATCTTTCACAGTTTAAATTAGAACTGAAAGGAAAGTATTCAGGATGTTTACGAACAAATATACATAGTTCCCTAATGTATATGCATGGCGGCGTGAGAATTTTTGTTTCCTTGAATAGTGGTAAACAACTAGTTCTTGGTAGGACATTGCAGATAGCACGAATGCATTTCTTTTGTAATCTAAAAGCTCTTATTGCATCTACAGAGTTTCCCCAGATAATGATTCCGTAGGAGAGGACAGACGAGACATAGCCATAGTATGCAGATGTTGCTACATCTTTTGATGCCGTAACTGTCAATCTTTTTAACGCGTAAATAAAACGATCTAGTTTTGAGCAGATATAGTTAACATGAGGTTTCCAATTGCAATGTTTGTCATATATTATACCTAAAAATTTTGTTTCATTTACTTCTTCAATTATTTCATTATTATGTTTTATATGTAAAGGTATTTCTTTGGAATTATGATTACTAAATTGTAAAATTTTTGTTTTATTTAAGTTGACCTTCAAATTGTTATCATTTAACCATTTTATTATTAATTATTAATAAAAATAAACACCCAGACCCGGAAATGCAGACATCTAAATGTCCATCACACAAATGCCTGCCCCCGTCGGGAATCAAACCCGAGCCTCGTTGTTGGTCGATGTAGTTAGGCATGTACGCTAGCCACTCGACCAACGAGGCGGTCGAAAAGTATCTTTACCCCAGTATCCCCGAAGGCAGAGGCACAACCAGGGCATCCACGACTAGCTGAAGACAAAGTGCCACAATGTGATAGGTGGTAAGCCTATCGCCAAACGGGCACATATCCAATCCCGAGCAACGTTTTTTTTAATTAGAAACTTGGAAAAACCAAATTTTCTTCTTGCCGCTCGACCTGGGAATCGAACCCGGTACCTCATGCAGTCAAGTCAAACACCTGGACCGCTAGACCATAGAGGCGATTAATCCCTTTCCCTTTTGTAAGATCTTAAAGATACATCGAAAATCTTGTTATTATCATATCACACCTACATTAGAATTATTCCATCGGGTGCTCGGAACGTCGCAACTATATTCATTTATACCTTCAGCTGAGTCAGTCGGGGGAGATTGGGACAGTCAGATCCGCGATGAATTATTCAGGACCCTTGAATACAGCTTACCTTACAAGCAGGCTGTGCTTTAACAATGAAAAGGTAAAAAAGTTACTTATTTTCAGTCATTAAAAGCTTTGTGCTTTGGTGGATTTAACGTTTTATACTGTAGCCAATTGGTTGAGCTCTATGGCACGATTTAGTTTACCGGTTTATATGTCACGGTGATAGTGACGGTATACCAATGCTCGCCTTTTACGAGCTACCTGGCAGATGATCTATTTTGCAAAGCAGCCATAGTGACACTTGCGATTCTTGTATTTGTCCATATTTTAAGATTACTACATCTTATTTTGTTTGTTTTTCATTTGTTTGCCTCTATGGTCTAGCGGTCACTTGATTTCATGAGGTCCCGGGTTCGATTCGCAGGTTGGGCAACTAAACGAAAATGTGTTTTTTTAAATTTTCTAATTAAAAATGTTGCTCGGGATTGGAGATGTGCCCGGTTGGCGATAGGCTTGCCATCTGTCATCTTGTGGGACTAAATGTCTTCGGCTAGTCGTAGGTGCTCTAGTTGTGCCTCTGTCTACCGCATCGGGAATGTTTTTTTTAATCCCAAAGCACATTATATGATTGTATTATGGGTGTTAATCAACGATACTAATACATAGAAATACTTGAATAGATACCATAATAAATTTAATAAACACCCAGACCCGGAAATGCAGACATCTAAATGTTCATCACACAAATGTCTGCCCCCGTCGGATATCAAATCCGAGATCGTGGTAAGTCGATGTAGTTAGGCGTATACGCTAGCCACTCAACCAAGAGGCGGTCAACGAGGCGTGAAGATACTTTTTTTCTTTTTCTTTGTATGTCAGTCTGGGCAATCATAACTTTTGAAACGGTGGTCCAATTTCGATGCTGATTTTCTTTTAAAGCTGACGTGATCGAGATCTTAGTTTTATTACATTTGGGTTTTCTGTGTGTTATTGAAAATAGGTATATTTCCTAAAATTAAAAAAAATGTGTTTGTTAAAAAAATTAAACAAGAAATTTAAACTTTAAATTAATGGTAAAAGGCTAACAGTATAGAAAAGTCATTGTTTTGACTTTACAAGAGACCGATGTTTGAGTGCTGTGCAGCAATTTGCCCGCTCCTGGCGGTAGAGTAACATGCTACTACTCGTACGGGTAGGGATGTACCGATTCACCTATTCCTGCCGCTATAATGACCATGTCATGTTCCGGTCAGGGATAGAGTAGCCGATAGACTTGCAAATTAGCCCTCGTCCACATACAGCAACACAAATACAACATATTAAATTGGCCAAAGTCGTCTCTTACCCTCGTCTGAACCTGCTTCCATCCATCTGCATCAATGAAATCCATCTTCTTGTTTGCCTTCCAATATCATAAAATAAACTAACACACTTTCGCATTTAAAATATTGGTATTGAAATATGGATATTTTATTGATAATACCAACGTTAGTAAAAAGTCCATTATCCTGTAAGCACAAGTGTAGTTCGTATGTTAATGTATTTATTTTCAATTGTCATTGATTTTCTCGTTCGGACATCGCATCAGAGCTTAAAGTATTACACCTTTAAGGTCCTTAAAGGTCGGCAACGCATCTGTGACACTCCTGGTGTTGCGGATGTAAGTGGGCGGAGCTGATCACTTTTCATTAGGTTACCCACTTGCTCATTTACCTTCTATTCTATAAAATAATATATTAAGTAGGTAAGATTCATAACTTCAGACAAAACTATCGCTAGATATATTTTTTAAAATATAATATTCACGCGTTACTATAAACTACAATACAACTTAGAGACAGCCAAGAATATAGTATCTTCACGCCCATATCCCCGAACAAACCCATATGCCCAAAGTTATAAGTGGCAAGCCTATCGCCAACCTGGCACATATCAAATCCCGAGCAACTTTATTTTTACTAGAAAATTGAAAATACTCATTTTGGTTTTTTTTGCCCGACACAGGAATTGAACCTGGAACCTCAAGAAGTCAAGTCTGACGCTGGACCACAAGACCTCTGAGAAGATTAAGAAGACCAGAAAAGAGCTTACTCCTTATATAAAAACGCCAGTTATTTGTGCCTTCATGCCGCTCAAGCGAACTTATTTATTTTTGTTATCGTTACCAAACTCTACCAACCAAACAAAATCAAACTGAAAGCAACTACAAACTAAAAAACTAATGATCACATTGAGTCCATCTGGTAAAAAGTTGTGATGTTTTTGCGAAAGCTCATTGTTTATTTCACATCAAGTCGGTGATGCGAATCTACTTTTGGTTTTACAAAAAAATGTCTTGTCTCGTCTAAATTGGGTTTTTTACTTTAAAAAGTCTTTCTCTCCTACATTTGTAATTAGGGAGTTTATTCTTGTAGAATAAAAATATTGTAGCAGTAACTTTCAGAACGAAGTGGAAGGTATTACTTTACGTTTAATGGACTTGAGTGTTCTTGTGTCCGCTACTTTTTCCTTTTACGTCTTTAACTTTTCTCAACTGGAAAGTTTCTTTCCGTAATAAAATATTGTCAAAACTATTTTACTGGCGCCAACTAAATAATACTTTATCTTCCTTTGTTTGAGAAGCAGAGAAAGATAACTTACATATTCGTACTAAAATTATAAAAAAATTATTGATTCCTAAGTGTAACAAGATGTTCTCCAAAAATGTTCATGTAATGGCTATAAAAATATTCAATAAAATACCAAATGAAATAAGAAATTTATCACTAAATAAATGTAAGATAGAATTATCGAAATGGCTCATGGAAAAATGTTTTTATAATTTAAATGAGCTGTTCACACATGAAAATAAGTAGTCCGCATTATCACACTAGAGTAAACAATCAATTTATCTAAAACTGGTGTTTGAAAAACAATTTCATATAATTTTATTTTTCGATAAATGGACCTATGTATAATGTATTTATTAATAATAATTAATTCTATATTGACATATTTAATTATTCAATCAAGTTATAATAAAATGATATAATTAATGAAATAATATTTACAGTTATTTTTTGTTCTGTTTTGTTTAGTATTGGGAATTATTTTTAATTATTAACTTCGTATGAATTGTTGAATTACTATTAAAATTTTCTGTAATAATTATTCACATTTGCAAAAGTGTAAATGTATAAGAAAAACAGAAGTAAATAATACTGATTAGATTATGTTATTATTTTTTTTTGTTTATTAAATTATAAGTTAGTTATTTACGATATGAGTTGTGTATTATTTACTTACAATATTGATGTAAAAATTTGCATACCAGTTGCACTGGTGAAGTAGGTGAAAATGTAAAAGAAATAATTTAATACCTTTAATGTACACCACTTCAAAGCAAATAAAGACTTATTATTATTATTATTATTATTATTACAAAAGTCCGTCTGTCTGTCCCGCTTTAAGGATTAACCTCTAAACCGTTTATATAAATTCACCATAAATATGATTGAAGATACGAATTTAGACACAGGATATCTAAATATGTCAATACCTCTAGTGTTTCTTGTGGTACAGAAAAAAATAGCTGGGGCAGGTAGATTACCAGCATGCTACTTACTTTTTTTTCTATTTAAAAGAATGAAAATGGTTTTTATTTGGTTTTGTAAAAAGTTAAGCGCAGTAAAACTTCAAACACCGACTCCAACTAGTTTTTTACGTACCACGTAGCATTTTGGAAAGTATTTTTTCGAAATATTTTCATGATAAAATGAATATGAGACCACCTCAGAAACATGACCTATTTCATTCGTAGCGCACTATTTTGCATGTTTTGTTACGCCATAATACGTATACTATTTTTATTTCTGAAAATTGCAAATTAAATAACTTTATTTGGATTTATGACCTATTTTTCTTAAAAATAACCTTCAAAATAGGTTGGCTATTGGCCCAGCAAATATAAAAGAAATATTCAAAGTGAGAGCCTCCTCCTTTTTTAGAGTCGTGTAAGGAATAAGGCTAAAATCTTAACTATATTGATATAAGTAGAGTAAAATATCGATTGTAACTTAAAAGAGATAAACTTATTTTTGTCTAATGAAGTGAAGTAATCAACAAATCGAGCAAACTTAATTATTGTTCAAAGCATCTATACATAGTATAAAGCAAAGTCGCTTTTCGCGTATGTATGTATGCTTATATCTTTAAAACTACGCAACGGATTTTGATGCGGTTTTTTTCAATAGGTAGAGTGATTCAAGAGGAAGGTTTATATGTATAATAACATGCTTCATATATTAGAAAACCACTTATAATTTCAAGATTTCTAATGCGAAGTCGTAAATAAACATTTTTTTTGCGCTTGCATTGCAAACGCTGGCTGAACTCTACGAGATAGATCAAAATAATGTACTAAGTATTGTTCACCCTAAAAATGTCTACAAAAAAGTTCGCGATGGTATATCTTTATCTGTTAGGGATAACCTACAATAACCAATTTTTATCCTTTACTTTTTACGAAAAATAATGGCTTATTTACGAAGCGATTTAAAGCAATACAGTATTAATCCTTATCTAATTAAGTATCTTAAATAAATTTTAAACTTCAATTCAAAATTGAAACTTCACATTTTTTATTTGTTTTTTTT
>NJDD01005373.1:299173-311939 GCA_002245505.1 Calephelis nemesis
GGTCATCTAACTTTTGGATAGCGATATAGGCTACATTTCATCTTAAAATTTTAACGAGCAGTGTTACAGAGCTAAATATCAAATTAGTAGACTACGCGGGCGAAGCCGCGGGTAACAGCTAGTTTCGAATAAGCAATTACTTTGGTTAGTACTTGTTATATTACTATTTGCCCTGTTCCACAGTTATCAGATGCTATCGACCATTGTTCTTATTATTTATGGACGAGAGAACTGCTACTATCAAAGAAAAGCAATATTCGCTCCCCGAAGATTGTATTGTGATAACAGATTAGGCTATTGTTTGTGATTTCGTTTGTAATTTCATTCCAATTTTGTATAACTGCACCCTCTGTTATAAATCTACGTTTGTGGCATGAGTTTTGAGCTCGTTGAAAGTGCTTAACAAATACGGTTGAAATTAGTAAGAAACTAAACAAAGAAACGAAATCTAATATCAAAAAAACTACGAGTTATTTTCCTACCGTACTGCTTTACGATGCCTTTTTTGCTATTCCTCAGATACAATACATTTAATTACCAGTGATGTAAATTATGTGCAGTTTCAAAAAGTAAGGAAGTAGGTCTTTGTCAAGGCAGATATGGATAAATATATCAAGTCATAATTTAAAAACTTTCTTTTATATTTAAAATATTTAATTTCTTTACGACTCTAAAATAAGTTTGATTTAGTATTAAATTTATATAACCATTTGGAAAGCTCCTTGTAACTGTGTTTTTAAAACTTGGAATAGCTACTCCATTGTTCGTTTTAAGTTTTTATTTCGTTTATACAATATCTTAATAGCTAACCTAAAAAAAGAGTAAGCTCTAAATTTGACTAATGTACTTGTATTTGTCACGTATTGCTACGCCAATAGAACTGATTTGAATTATTATACAGAGGTATAAATAAATTTTACCAAAATCAATCAAGCGCATTTTTGAATTATTCAACAAAACAAAAATGTACAATTTATTTTTTTAATCTGACATATTCTCAGAGGTGGCTTTACTATTAATAAAGTTACCTTTATAAAGAACATGTCGAAAACCAGATTTTTATTAGAAGTAAAATGAGGTAGATAGTAAATACCTAAACCAAGCTTTATAGAGTTTAAACTATTTAGATACATCAAAATAACAGTAGTTTTATTAAAAATAACTTTTTGATACGTCTACTGAATATCTAATCTTCATGTCAACAGCAGTTCGTAGTTTGTACTGCCTCTCAAATATTTGTTTCTGACAGTTATATAATTTAGAGAAGCTTTTGATGTTGTTCTAAGATGTTTGCTCTTACTTATGTTGAAAATTAAAAATCAATAGTCTAATTTATGGTGAATACGTGAATTGAATATTTCACAAAATACTAATGAGCTATTGGCCTTTGTTTCACTCGTAATGTATCCACAGAAAAACTTATTTTAATTATTTGAACGTTGAGAATAAAAAAAATTAACTTCGTCTTTACAAAACATGTGACATTTAAATTAAGTAAAAAACTTAGTAAACACCCAGACCCAGAAATGCAGACATCTAAATGTTTGTCACACAAATGTCTGTCCCGTCGGGAATCGAACCCGACCTCGCGGTCTGTCAGTGTAGTTAGGCATGTACGCTAGCCACTCAACCAACGAGGCTCAGTTATGTTGGAGTGTATTCCTAATATTGTTTCAATTGTGTGTGTGAGTGATAGAAAAGAATTTTACATGCTAAATTTTTATAGGCACTTAACATCCATTGTCGGTTTGATAGTTCAAATTTACTAAGATCTTAAATTAAACAATGCTTAATACATTTTAAAATAAAAAAAAATCAAAGGTAATCTGACTTTCAATAATATTTAGTTGAAAATAGGATGAAGTGTGTTTAACACAGTAGACATGACGACATACATTTTCCCGCTATTGTGAATTTCGAGAAGCAGTTTCGGGACCCATTAAGTAAGCTATTGAAACTATAAACGCCGCTTCAAATTTACAGTTTAAAAGCAACAAAGTTACAGAAGATTTTGAGCAGATAAATTTATTTAACGTCATATGAGAGAGTGTTTCCAAACAGTTCCTAAATGGTTTCCTTACCGTCAGGTCAACAGACAATTGTAACATAAATGACAACTGGCTTCATGTTCCGGCTCCGCTCGGATGGTATTTTTTTTTATAACAAATTAAGATATAAGCTATGATATATTTCAAGTTGAATCAAACTGCACCGGTGTGCAAATTTGATTGAAATCGTTTAAGTAATTCAGGAGTCCATCGCGGACACGTGTGTGACACGTAATTTATATAATATGGTAATTAGACTTTATTACAAAACCTAGAAATCGCGAAAAGTCCAGGTAAATTTCTTTCAAAAATAGCAAATTGCTTGGTTACGATTTCTCTGTGCAAACATTCTAAGAAATTCTAATAAGCATAAACATAAATACGAACATTCATATTCATCATACTAGTACTCGGGCTACGTCTGAAACATGTACCACGAACTCATTTTGTTAGTTGGAGTCGTTAGGCGAGTACGCTTACCATTAGACCAACGAGGCGTACCGAAATACAGTAAATCTTATTACAAAGTTCCAAAAAGTTAAACGGAAATTTATATTTACTTAACTGAAGCTATAACTTACGCGTAAGTAGTAGATAGTTATGGAGTTCGTGTCCGAGAAACGTATTTGGACGTAATTCCCAAGGAAAGAATCCAACAGTTTCATTGCAAAGTTCTTCAAACTAATCCAATTAGAAATAGACGATGGCGACTTAAGTCCTATCTTTTTCTTTACAAGATCATTATTTTTAAGGGTCATTAAACTAGGTGCATGATATTTTCCTATTTACTGTTTAAACAAAATTTTACAACTTTTATTTGGTTTTCAGTCTTTCTTATTTTTTTGGTTTATAGTATCATAATATGGTAAGATAAATTGTCATAGTTGTATACTAGTTTAATCTTATTTCTGTTCGTCGTGTTCGACATTACCTTATTCTGATGTTGATTAAGGTTCTAGTCTCAGGTTAGCAACTCACTTTTACAATTTAGGTATAAGTCAGTCCACCCAAAAACTTTACCAATGTTAGTACTAATTATGTTTTTAAAATAATTGCTGATATTATATCTTAAAAAATCCGCAACTTGCTGTCATCTAGACATGACAGAATAGTCTTGCAACGGCATGGCCTTTTTGGTACAATCGCCTTATTTCAGTCAGTCAGGAGATTTTCTGCAGCACCACAAAAATATAAAAAATACAACGGTCAACACCTACATTTGATAAACTAATAGTCTATGATTCAGCTTCACCATTATTATAAGAAAAAAAATGTACTGCTTTATTAGCTTAGAAGCTTATGCATAAAACTTTGAAACATAACTTTTGAGATTAATACGTCAAAACTATTATTTCAAACTTAAAGCCATAGTAATTTGCCATGCCTAAATGACAAACCAAAGCTCATTAAAACTTCGCTTACGGCAAATTGAATTAACTGAACGGTTAAAGATTTACGCCGAGTTTATTATAGTTTAGTCACTATAGAGTAATGTTATAAAGGTTTAGAGATCCGCTATTTTTTAGTGTGAATTTCTTTTCATAGTTTATTTATATTCAGAAATGTTTGGAAATAGATAACAATCTTAAAATTAAATTTTCTTTTCAATATTCTGTTAAAAATAACGCCAGGAATTGCATAAGCTTTCGTTTGGCTATAGATTTGCCACTTATCAGATAGTGGATGTGTACATCTGCCTAATTGATTGGAGATATGAGCGAAATTATAATTTTTGAAATGTATATTTAACTAGCTGCGCCCCGCGGTTTCACCCGCGTAAGTCCCAATCCCACGGGAACTCCGGGATAAAAAGTAGCCTATATGTTATTCTGGGTCTTCAGCTACCTACATACCAAATTTCATCGTAATCGGCTTTGTAGTTTTTGCGTGAAAGAGTAACAAACATCCATACATACAAACTTTCGCATTTATAATATTAATAGGATTCTCTCAAAGATTTGGAATGTACATATCAGTTAAATCCGGCACCGAATAGTGGAACATTTTTGCAGCGACGAAAACGATAGGACTTCAGTTGCGAGATTCCGGCTCAAGTTTTTTTCATATGCTTATTACAAGTATATAGTTAATAATTAACTTGTGCTTTTTCTTACCAATACATAAATCAAGGTTTAAAACACTATGTATGTCTAAGTGATGCATCTGAAAAAAATATTGTAACTCATTACCGAGCCGCTCACGAAAACAAACTATTTTTTTGAAATATTTTCTTTTGGTCCGCACAACCTAAGATAAGTACAGAAGAAATATTCATTTTCGGATTTTTAGGTAAAGATTTAAGAACAATTTATTGCAATTTAATTTTGTGCATTGTTTATTCAACTTAATGTACAAGTATTTCCATAGATAAAAAAGGATTGTGTGGTTTTATGAAACCACGGTAAAAGAGAAACTTGATCTATAATTATAAACTATAGGCGCTGCCATATTGGCCTCGGCTGCTCTGACGTCACCGTCACGCGACATGCGACACACAGACCAAAAATATTGAGATGACGTAAAATAGCTACCTGTACACACTGAAATATTCTACTTCGGGGATAAGTAAACAACGCGCCAATACTTTTAGTATTTATTTTGTCTCTAGGCGGCGTATATTAAAAACAAATCAATCTACTTGATTGTTTTCCAATGCTACAAGTATAAAATATTAAAAGTTTCTCTACATGAAGGTGTGTAACCGCGGTAGAATAAATCTATTTATATCTGGGAAGCATTCACTAATTAGATTAGTTGGAAAGTTTGCTTGGAGCAGGGATGAAACTGACCAAGATATTCGTTTGCGGCTTCAACTTTGGTACAATAATCCTCTAAGTTTACCAAACAATTGAATTATTGAACATTCTGCTGGTAGGTAAGTTCCGTTTTACGTCCAGTAAAATGTTGGAAATTAATGAAAAATATTTTGTTCAAATTCAAGTTCTCAATCAATGTCAAAAATGACACAACAATTTCTTAGCACGAATGCTACTTAAGAAATTAATGTTATAGAGAGATTATGGTTATAGAGATTTTAGACGGCTGTAAACACTGGTTTGCATTTCTCTGGGCTCTTGGTCTATAGTTGTAAAATAACATGTCCTGACTGACTGATTCATCTTCGCCGAGTAAAAACTGTTAAAGTTACAGCGAGGTAAAATAGAAGTTGAAAGTTTGTATGGAAAACCGTCATTTATTAAGTTAAAATGATGAAACTTAGATGTTTTT
This sequence comes from Calephelis nemesis, assembly GCA_002245505.1. Lineage (NCBI taxonomy): Eukaryota > Metazoa > Arthropoda > Insecta > Lepidoptera > Riodinidae > Calephelis > Calephelis nemesis. The sequence continues at coordinate 304,450 of NJDD01005373.1, forward strand.
GAAACTAACTATGACACTTGATAAAATGCCTCTTGTTTGACTTGTTGAAGATTGGAACAATAGTTTGTTGAAGATAGGTATTGGAGTCAGATGATCTGTCACATTATTCTCAAGATTAAGCAAGCTAGAATAAGAAACACTTAGGAAAACCTAAACGTTTAGATTTACAAGAAAAAAATGGTGATAATCAAAAAAATATTATGTCCGGGTTCCCCCCGGAAAATAATCATCTGTTTTCTTACTTGGCAATACGTAAGCGAGGAGCATCTATTAGATTATTACCTACATCACTTGCTGGAATATTTTACCTGGTACGTTTTTTTTACTTTACCTGGTTTTTCATTGCCTTACCTATTCAAGCCGTAATAATAACAGTGCTTCTTGCTGTCAAGTTCCGGTAAGGATGGTAGCAATGCCTGTCGACTTGCACATTAGGGCTAACCCCCTGTGATATCTGTGATCAATATCTGTATCTGTGAATTTCCTCGCGATTATGATCGCGATAGCGATAAATGACCGAGAAAACCTAAAAAAAAACAATACCAGAGGGAATATGTTAAAGTGTTTTCAGAGTAATTATTGCTGTCGATCGGAAAGTCGGTCAAAGGTGTCAAACGACGGCTTGACGTAACCACGACAACAACAAGTTTAGTAAGTTTCCCTGTCGCCGCACCACCTGAGAATTTTAAACAGGTGCCATCCGAACAAGTTTATTTTGCGACGCTGAAATATCAAGGATTAATATTTTATGGAACACAGTTTGTTTTCATACTAATTACTTTCATATTTCTATATTGAATTAACAATTTCTGCAATAATACCTAGTTGGGCAAAAAAATGTAATTTCCAATTTTTAAGTAAGAAAATATTTCTTGGGATTGGATATGCGCCATGTTGGTGCCGCCGTGATAGGTGGTGATTGTGGTACTTCCTGTTTTCGGCTAGCCACATAAAAGGTAGGTAGGGTTAGAGATAAGTAAATATTTTGTCTTTGGTAGGATTAAACATTAGTACATTTCTACCAGTGTTTAATCTATCACTAGGAAAATATTGATTTAAAAATTACAATTTGACACGTCCGGAGTAATCTAACTAGTCAAAAATGTTCTACCTCTTTTGTTTTTGTTTCAATAGAAAAAGATAGCATGTGTCTAAAATAAGTTAGTTGAGAACAGTAGAATCACCACCATCATTTAAAAAAATATTATTGTTTAATTAGATATTGCTTTAACGCGCAGCTAAAATGTATTGCTTAGTGGCAATTTCGAAGTACTTTTAAAGAGGGTTTACATGATGGAGGCCTATGTAAATAAAAAAACTTGTTTTGCTACAGTGGAACGCGAGCCAAATGGCGGCATTAAATTACCCAGTATCTGTGGGGAAATGTGGCGTGATAGCATCAAAGTGCGCTGCCAAATTATACCCTTGCTGCGTTTACAATAACCGTCGAATACCCCTTTCTGCCATACTTCCATAACTCTTGAGGAAATACTTAATATTTTCATTTTCACAACTAGTTGGAATAAACTAAATGATGAGGATTTTAACCCACTCTGAAAATGGTGAGGTAATAGAATAGTCAGTATGTTATTTTTTAAGTTAATTTGCCCTTTCTGGGACCGGCTAAGACCTTTAGGACATGCTGCTAGGTATTTAGTATAATTAAATTCTTTTTAACAGTCATAGGTCTTGAGTAAAGCTTTGGCCTCTTTAGACCAAACCCTTTTTTTAATCTAGCAAAGAATCATCTCGACCGCGTCTGCTTTCAAACAAAAATCCTTATCGAAATCAGGCCACCTATTCAAAAGTTGTAACACTGTAGATAGACACACAAACACAATCAAACCCGCTAATTTTCCGTAGGGCGTCGAAATTCCGCATCACATTAGTTTAGGAGTTAGGATGCCACAAACACACATACACACAAACAAATAAGTCAAACTTACACCTTTTTTTATGTGCTTTAGAACTGCAATAGGTTACGAAACATATCTAGTACCGTACCTTATACCTATAACTTTTAAGCTATGATCCATTGCCAACTCCCATTTTATTCATCAGGTCCTCGTCATCATGTTCACGTTATCAAAAAATATGAATAGGTTTAGTTTATTGAATGCAACCTTTGACTATTCAAGATCTTGGCGTCTTTTTTCTGAATCAAGATTGGTCAGTTCGAGATCTTGTTGAGATTCGGGTCGCGATCTTGGTCGTGATCTTGAAGATTTTCGGGATTTTCGAGATTGAGCAGAATAATTAAAAAAATGCGTTTTTTTTGTATTAAATACTGCAAATTGATAGTAACCAGTACGTTAATAGAACGTGTAAATATAATTAAATATTAAACAAAATCCTTAATACAAGCATATGATTTGCTTACGCCTTACTTTAGGGTTAGATTCAGTTTGTGTGCTTAGTCCAGGAATATTTCCTTTTTATGTATTACAACACCTGTAGTAACACACGGGCATTGCCTACCTGTTACTTATAATTTAAACTTTCGAAATCTTAACTAATCCTTGGTGAAGCTTACTTATTTTTTATCATTTACGAGGAAATAATAAATGTTCATTGAGAGGTTATAAGGAAATTAAAACTCGACCTCTCTTCTCTTTCATTAGTAAAGCCTACACAAAAAGCCTTCCTAAAATATATTCACATTTTCACAATATAATCATTCATCGTCTCGGAAATTTGGTTCTTTCCATTCATCAATCATAATATATTCTAACAAGATTTAAGGAAAAATAAAAACTATCCCTCCATATATTACCATCCTGCCTGTCGTAATTTCTCGCAACAATATTCTGGGAAAAATTTGTTGCACCTGTTTTATGTTAGCATTAAACGCTAAGCGTAGGTTTGAAAATATGAGAACCGACGAGGCTTTATGTAATGAAGATTTATAATGAGATAGTTATCTTTATTAGTCCCCAACTTGGTTTTCTGCACTCGCGTTTAATATTTAAACATGGAATTGAAATATAAGACGCGTAAGCGGTGTGTATTTTTTCTTTTGCCCGTTGTAGGTACGGACTTTTATAAAAATTGGTTAAATAGAAAAACGATTAATGTGGTTGCAAAGCTTTATATATCAGTAGCCGACCCGACGAACTTTGTATCGCTTGTCATTAACAGCTACTCACAGATTGAAGCATTGTTTTTCCCCGTGTTGGTCCGGGCTCGTTTGCAGAATACACCATCTGCCTTTCTTGCCAGGCAGCTCGTAAAAGGCAAGCATAGGCTTATCATCACTAAAACCGTGACATCTGACTAGGTGGTAGAGTTTCGCAGCGACTCGCCTAGAACTTTTTCCCGATAATAAACAACTCATCATAAAAATAATTATCAAAATTGGGCCATCCGTTATGCGTGATGCAATGACCACGTGAATTGTTGAATAATTTTTAAATAAATAGATTATGAAATCGTTGTATAGGTGTATTTGTACATCGAATTTATTCCAGAACACCTCCGAATAACATTTTAATCTAAAATTAGCTATTTCCATCCGTTCATTTTGTATGAGAAAAATGAAAATGTTTATCCTTGTTTCCTAGATTCTCAGCTAATAATATGCTGCTACGTCATCCACGTAAGGCATGTTATTGGTGGAATGTTAATTTTAGAGAAGGTTTAGTTAAACTGGTGTCTAATTTTTTTGTGATAAGGCGTTCGAACTTTTTGAATATCTGTCAAAGTTTTCCATTTTTTTACAATTCTGTTAAATTTAATTTCTACAAAGTCCTAAAAAGAAGGTATTTTTATACATACACGCCACTACTAGCTTACTAAAATTAAAGATTTATCAACTTAGAACAAGAAGTTTATATACCTAATACTAGCTGTACCTGCGTCTTCGTTTAGGCGTGTCTGCATTTAACGCTAGAGCGATTTAAATTAATAGTAAATCGACGTCGTAGTAATAGACAAACTTTCGCAATCATAGTACATTATATGGTTGTTTATTACTAGCCAAACACCAGTTTAAATTGACCTCTAGATTCAAATGTTTGTCTACATTCAGAATTTCAAGTTATTTGGTCACTTTTTGGAAGTTGATTTCTATACTACACTCGAGAGCAAGTAATTATGGTCGGTTAATGAAACCTGAATATCTCCAAATTGAAAAAAGTATTCCAAACAAAATAAAAAATTAGAATCTCGTCAATAAAATAAATAAAACTTACATGTTACTTTGTACTTTATTGTATAAAATAAGAAAATTAAAAATATACGACTTTCTTGTCATAAAATGAAAATATTGCAACACTAATTTTGCTGTAGCTTTAAATTTTGCCAACCTTTTAGTATTTTGTGTTTGCTTCTCGGGACTTTAAAAAAATTTGTATGCGATTATGCATGCTGTATACCAAGTTTCGGATCCGCTGTTTGGGGATATCCTCCCTTTCATCAATTAGAGCATTTTTCAGCTCTGGCAGTGTGATTGGACAGGGATCCCATTATTGCACACGTCGTCCGAGCTCATCCTAGGCATGCTCTATTGGGTTCGAATCAGGACTACGCGCCGGCCACTCCATGGGATATATATTTCGTGAAAGTAATTATTCACTATTTGCGCGGTGTGAGGTCAGGCATTGTCGTTCATGAAAACTGCATTCTGTCCCATATCGACCATGAATGTACCGATATGCTCATTAAGGATCTCTTTTGACTAGCCAAAGTCCCATTTCCTATGAGCACCAGCTCTTTGAGATATGAAAAAATGCCTGCCCACACGTTTACTAAACTGCTTCCATACGGTATCTTCTGTTTAATGCATTCTTGTTTAAATCGTTCTCAGAGCCTTCTGACTTTTGCCCTTCCGTCAAGTTTGTAAACCATAAATCTTGATTCATCTGTGAAAATTATTCTTGACTAATCTTCAAAAGTCCAAGCGAGTGTTTCCGTGTATATCTGAGTATTGATACACGATGCTGACACTCTTATTTAGCGGCACCTGCGGCTCGAAGTGGCTTTAAATTAGCTTCAGCAAGCCATCTTGCTGAAAATCGTTGCATCAGTGAAATTCCCATTAAAAACCGATTCCTGAGCATCGTGTTTACCAGATAGCGATCTTCTCAAATCATTAGCAATCAAAAGTTCACCTGCTCCTGGCCTCCGCAGATAGGAACCGGTTTACCGAAAACGTTGGAGTACTTGTTGAACAGTTGATATCGACATAATTACTGTCCTAGCCGTATCGTGCTGATTTTGTGAATGTCTGCAAATTCTGGTGCACTTTATTATTACTTTATTAGAGACCTAATAAAGAATTAAATAATGGAGATTGAAACTTAGAGACGGCTTTTTTGTACTGTCTTAGTATCACATTGAGAATAAAGCTAAAAATAGATGCATAGAATAAATTGTTCTGTCTTTAAAACATTAGATTTTACTTTGAGTATGTTTTGTGCCAGGAATTGATAGAAACCTAGAAGTTGCATTTATCATTTGAAATTGTATTAAAATTTGAATCAAATACAGTTTATTGTTAGGACTGATGTTTTTGTTTTGGAGTTAATCAGATTTCTGTAACTGACCCTAATTACTTGCTCTGGAGTATATAAAACTTAGAAATACTAGGTAAAAATACTAAAAATGTGTAAAGAATATGCTACAAAACAATAAATAATGAATGAAATTGGAAGAGACGTTACTAAATAATTATAGTCAAATTTACGTTTACCCACCTCCCATGAGAACCTCTTTAGTAAATGGGATAAAAAAGCCTTTAGCTTTCCTCAAGATATAGAGTAAATGTCTACCAAATTTCTTTACTATTGATTCAGTAGATGCGGCATGGCTTGCGGACGAGAGTCGGGACAAAGACAGAACTGATACACACTAAAATTATAAAAATGCTAATTAAATTTTTGGACCTATTTTTTTGTCAAATATATTGAATGTACAAAATTCACTCTCCTCAAGTAAAGTGCCTACATGCCCATATTCCGGAAGGGGTAGGAGGAGGCACAACCAAGGCACCCACGACTAGCTAAAGACACTAAGTCCCACAGTGTGATAGGTGGCAAGCTTATCGCCAACGGGGCACATATCCAACAACGAGCAATGTTATAAAATTGGAAATATGCATTTTCTATTTTTTTGTTGCGCAACCCGGGGCTCGAACCTGAGACCTCAAGAAGTCAAGTCCGATGCTGGACCGGGAGACCACAGTCTTCTATAGTTTTGTTGTTGGTACGTAGGTGTAGGTATAAATAACATTCGGACGCGCATTTATATAGTATAATTACATTTTTCTATGAAAATTAATTCCAAGGTAATTTTATCTCATTTAACTTCTGTTACTATTTAGAAAATTATATCCAAAGTAATAAGGCCTTAAGAGGTAGTCGGATTGTTCTAAGTTATAGATTATGAATGTTAAAATTATTTGCAACAATAACAATTGAATGGGCAAAGTAACAACAACGGTCTTTAAATTAAAAACGTTTCTGTAAGCAACGGTTGTATTAATTCTACTTAGTTTGGTTGTTGTTCGCTTTTAACTTGTTAATCGGCTTAGTCTCCCGCATTTGTGGGGGTCCAAATACGACGTTGCATTAAATCTTTCCCCAGTGATACTTCTCTAATTAAAGCACGACAGCCAAATTACCATTACGTTCATATTACACCTGTGGCCGGAGAATATCAAATTAATAAACGTAAACAAATTAAAAGTTTCACGTAATCTATAGCCCCAAAAATTTTACTCATTACATAAAATACACGTGATCCTATAAATTAAATTCGGTTCTTTGTTTTTGGTGATTAATAAGAAATCATGAACGGTCTGGTTGTTGGACTTGACTTCATAAGGTTACAGGTTTGATCCCTGGGTCTGGCAACAAAAAGAAAATATGTGTTGTTCTACTCAAACAACGTTGTTCGGGATTGGATATGTGCTCAGATAGCGATACAGATTCCGAGTTTGATCCCCGAGTCGAACAACAAAAAGAAAATGTGTGATTTAAATTTCCTACTAAAAACATCGTTGCTCGGCTGGTCATATGTTCGTCGCTCGTAGGTTTACCACCTAAACGATGTGTCTTTGGCTAGTATTGGGTGCCATGGTATTTGCCTCTGCCTACCACTTCGGAATGCCTGTGTAAATATACTTTTTTGTTACATTTTGTAAACCTAACAGTAGCAACCATGATAATGTCTGAAAAAATCAGTAGGAGACAAATATCGCTAATTAATTGAGTGTGAGAATGAGTAGTGACAAGAATGAGCAAAATATCAAATAATAGAATGAGTAAAACACTTATTCAACAAATAAGTGTTTTACTCATTCTAGCATCATAACGCTCGGATTCGAAAACGAAATTAGCTCGTTCGCAGACTCTGGTAACACTGTAAACTATAAATTAGCAACAATTTGAATACTTAAAAGTAATTTAAATTTCGACATTGTCGTCCAAGTGTATAGAAAAATATGGTTGCCCTCAACTTTCGCAAGATTCCACATCAGATTCTGATTTATC
>NJDD01005374.1:0-12956 GCA_002245505.1 Calephelis nemesis
TAAGTTTTTGGATCGTCCCACCAGTGGGCGATGGGGTCGTCACGTCCCTACGCCTATAATAACCTCTTCGGGGATATGGGCATTAAGATACTTTTTTTTCTGTCATCTTTTATCGTTATCATTTATGTTTGTGTGTGTCAAATGCATGGTAGCATGCGAAAGTTTTATTTATTGATTTAATGCACTATGTAAGCATTATCAATGAAAAATATTAGCGTTCTGCACTTCGCCTTAATAAAAACTATAAGTGTGCCAAATTTCATACTCCCCCGTCAGCGCAATTTTCGTAAAAAGGGGTCCAAGGATTTTTCTTCACGTATTAACATTATGATTTATGTGACTTAAATTATATTATTTAATTATTATATTTCTTTGTATCTGTTTTCTAGCTCAGCTTTCGTAAAGGCTAAGGTACAATTAAAAAATAACAAGTTATTTAAATAGCCACCTGGTAGCTCAAACGCAGTTAGTAGTTGAGGTCTAACGGACCTCTGTAGTACAGTTAAGGCTCCGTTTTTGCCTCTCCCACTACACGCCACAAGTTCCAGCGCTTGATCCTCGGCCCGCTTGGTTTCAGCATTCTCACCGTCCGCCAGAAGTTGAATCTCACCCATCGATATGTCACCAATTGGACATATGTTGAGGAGAGAATCGCATACCTTTGAACAAAATATATTTTGTTACTACTGAAAGGCCATTCCTCCTTCAGATGACGTTTGAAAGTTAGACATAACTTACTTTTAATCTATAGATAAGCAGACTGATTTCCTGATAAAAAGCTATACATACTATCTATAGACGCTCAAGATTGTCATAATACGTACCAGCTTGAGACGGGGATCTTAAGTCTCTTGAGTAAATAAATTTAGCGGTAATTCTCCTAGCTGCAAATCATGGCATTACGAGTACCAGACTATGGCAGCAGGAAAATTTTATACGGAGTAATACTCAAAAAAGGAGGAACTCAAAAAGTCCGATAACAACAAGATTTATCCTACTTCTGATACATTGCAGTTCCACCAATACAATCTAGGTACTACCAATGCAAACGAAAAAAAAAGTTTTTTTTCGTTTGCATTTGCATTATTACGAAAAAAAAAGTTTTTTTTTTGTTTGCGTTGGTGGTAGAGTGCGGTGAAACAACTCGCACGAGTAGGTATCCACTGCCTTACTTAATTCTGTTGCCATAATGACTATCATGCTCCAGCCCTGAGTGTAGGATAGCCAGTAGACTTGCACAATAGGCCTAACATCATCCCGGCTATAGAACCGCGACGCACCTGTAATATCGATGGTGTCTGTAGACCACAGTTACATCTTACCATCAGGAGAGCCGTGTGCTTGTTCGCTGAACTGTGACATAAAAAAACTAGTTACATGAATTACACGTATTTTTATTTTTAGTTTTTAGCACTTGCCCTGTGCTTGGGATAAATTAATTAAAAAAAATATCCCAAGCACAGGGCAAGTGCTAAAATCTGAAAATAAAATTACGTTGCGAGAAATGAAAGTTATGGCCATTCTAAAAATGTGAAATTCATCTGTAATGATGAACTCATTTGGTGGGTACTCAGAATTGTGTATCTATAGGACATAACTACCCGCGTTAACGGGTTACAAAGGAATTAAAAATTGCGCCATGGGACTTGAATCCTCAGTAGCTTAATTGGTTAGAGCATTCGTCGGCTTAAGACGAAGGGTTACAGGTTCAAATCCTGTCCGGGGCGAAATTTTTTCTTTCTTTAAAATTTGTAGACATGAATTTCAACTCACCTCAAAAACATAGCTGGTGAGTTGCGTCGAGGTTCGTATATCAGAGCCATACACTTCCAGTTCATCCTTGTCACTGATCTCAATCACGTTAGAGGCGACACAGTCACTGATTGTGTCCATGCGACGTTTTTTAGCTGCTGGGTCGGAAGAGGTTTCTTTCGCAGTTTCCTTTTGATTTTGAGGCTGGTTTTCTTTTGATGCTGTCTGAGCTTCTCTGTCTAAAATATTACAAAAAAACATCACCTAGATATTTTGACCGCTTCGATTATCAAACCTAACGCACCAACAAACTGCGAAGTTTGGACTCGATTCCTGACACTGACGGTACAGGCTTTCTTTGCTGGTCAGTCGTTGCATGTAAGTACATGATACGAATTGCTTGAAATTTGAAGAAGATATCCATGATTCCTCAAAGATGCTAAATGAGTGGTCAGGGGAGTCTACCTGGGGGCTGATTATGTATCTCAGTGGCCATCTCAAAATAGAAAAGTGTACATCAAATAACAGTCACATGACGTCATTTGTGTTTACTATCTCTATTGTATTTCTGTTGGTCCCTGGAAATAGCAAATATAAAACACGTCATTTAACAGCTATTTGATGTACACTTTTTCATTTTGCGTTGGCCACTGAGATACATAATCAGTCCCCTGGTCTCAAACCGATGGGACACAGAGTACAGAAACCGTGGAAGATTAGTTTGCCTTGTCTCAACCCGAGACATAATCAATATGTCTAGAGAACATTTTGGTTTCGTGGACTACTAACAATGATATGATGTCTTTCGAATATCTAGATGTATGCATTTCTGGGTCTGAGTGTGTTTAATATATGTATACCAATATCTATTTAGGTTTTATTATGTAATAGTATTGTTGAAATACATCCATAGCAGAAGCACATGTGGTTCATTTTGTGTATTTTTTCTTTAAAATTCCATTGTCACCAAAAGCCGTTCGACTTTTACGGTTTAAAATTATATTTGCAATTAGCAGAGAATTCAGTCATGTTTAATACGCTAAAAGTACCAGGCAATCATATTTCCTATAAAGCTTACCTGTTTCCGAAACTGTGAGATCGATGGTAGCTTCCAGGGGCTTGTCCACAGAGAATAACATTCTATTCTCCCTCTCTGTTACTCTTAGTAAGAGAGAATTACCCAAGCGAGATCCAAGGAACAAAAAGTCTTCTTCTATCACACACATCTATAACATTGAAAATTAATTTTATTGATAAGCAAAATTAGTGTCAATTTTCAACTTGCAATTTTTCAAAACTAAAGCTACATGTAGCGGCTTTAATATACATCTCATTTTAATAGATTGGAAACCAGGTAACCACTATCATAGCAACAATACCCTAGTAGGCATATCTCTAATTGTAGATAGGTTATTGAAATTCAGCGAATACAAATCAAGACAAAGCAGTTAATCAAAAACATTGACAGCCTGATTTGGATTTCGACAGAATTTGAGAAAAAGGGAATAACTCTTTTTATCACGCACTTTTTTTAATAAATGTCTCGCTGTTGTAAAATGTGCACTATAGCCAAGTATAACTCCGTGTACGTCTAATAAATTTGACCGCATTAATTAAAAAAAGTCTATGCAGTAAGTTATTTCAGGCAAACTTTAGAAGTAGGTAAATCAGTCCGAGATAGTATAGCTATATAATATAGGTAGTCTGATTGCGTATGTTTAAGCCTTACACAAGAGGTGAGCACAGAAGCGGCGGCCCGGTCGAGGTGGAAGCTGCGGACGGAGCGCACGGAGTCGGACAGCAGCGTCAGCACGTACAGCTGGCCCCCGCGCAGCGCCAGCGCCAGCCGACCCTCGCCCAGCGCGCCCACGCGGCACCCGTCCAGGGTTATACACGCCCCTTCCTGGATACCTGGCACACACACACACTTCCTTAGCCTTACCCTAACCCTCAAGTGAACACATTATGGTTTAGTGTTTAGCATTTTGTATCAATCTGCAATACAAAATTTAACTAGTAAAACAAATCCGACCGTAGACAATAGACTAACAGCCAACAAGTTTAACAACTCCACTTTTTTTAAAGGCTATTATTCTTTTGTACACACTACCTAATGTTCAAACCCCGTTATAGCAAATAAAGAATTTGATTTGATTTTAACCGACTACAAAAAAAAGGATAAGATTCTTAATTCGGCTGGAATTTTTTTTTGGTATTCAAACCTATTAGTAAATAGCACATATAAATAATAGATCGTATATAGATAGTATATAATTAATATCAAATCTTTATTATTTTTTATTTCTTAGTTTTGATGTCGGTCTTTTTTAATGTAGTTATTTCTACTGAATTTATGAGTATAACATGGTGATTGGCTTTAAGAAGTCTTTAATGATTAGGAAAAGAAATATGATTAAAACCATTGTTAGTATCATAATTATTATTATTTAGTAACATTATCCCTTAATTCCTACGTTAATACATTTATTACAAATAAAAACATAAAAATAGAATTCCAAAAACTATGATCTTAAAAATAAGCAAATAAAAACTAAGTGACACAGTAAGAATAAAAGAGACAAGCGAATTTCCTAATGACTAAGCAATAAACTGAATACAGTAAAATAAATTATTAATAAAAAAAACGGAAGAACTTACGTAATGGGAAATTTGTTGTGTGTGTGGCAATACTGTTGAGAGAGACGCCGTACGGTGGGACTGACTGATTTAGATATATCAAGGAATTTACCGCCAGTATCAGACAACCACCTGTAAATATAAATACAGAATATGTTGACAATAAATTGGGCAAATTGTTATTTGTCATGCTTTTGTCTCTTACGAGTTCTAGTTTCGGAAGAATAGTCTGACTACCTTAACAGCCACAATATGCCAAATCTTTTTTATAAAATCGATGGTTTGGTGTACCTAGTGTGGGATCTGAGAGGGAATTAAGAAAAGTATATTCACGGCCATATCCCCGAAGCGGTATGCAGAGGCACAACTAGGGCACACACAACTAAGTCTAGGGCTACCCAGACACTAAGTCCCACAATGTGCTAGGTGGCAAGCCTGTCGCCAACCGAGCACACATCCAATCCAAAGCACCATTTTTTTAATGAGAGTAATTTAAAGATTTAAAATGTGATTCTCAACTAAGCCCTATTAAAATCTTTGAATAACAACTTACCAAGTGGTTTCTGTATAGGCACAGCCTGCAGACAATCGAAAGGCAGACCACCTGTGGACCAGATGACGGGGTGGACTCGAGCACTCATGTTCAGAGAAACGCCCGCCATCGCGCACGTGTCGCTGCGTACTGCTGTCCGTCTGTTAATCACATTTCAGATTAAGGAACATTGCTCTGTTTGCACTTGATCAATGCATGAATTACGAGGGCCAAACTGAAAGTTTTTAGAACTGGCAACTTAAAAGCATTATATTAAAAAAATAAGTTTAAATTTTGAAAATAGAACTCTTTACCAATAATATTAAGTATACATTTCATTCATTTGTCATTTGTTTTACGATTTGGCGGCAAATTGAAAATTGTCTGTGCACGTCAGAATGAATTTAAGCCGAGAAAATTTTCGTGCAATGATTTTTTATGACTTTCGATGTCATATAAGTCAACAAGAAAGTTATGATAGACTTCGATTGGCTTTTCACGATGAAGCCCCATCTCGTGCCACAGTTTACAACTGGTTTAATGAATTCAAACGTGGTCGAACTAATCTCACCGATGATTTGCGTGAGGGACGGCCTTCTACAGCGACGACTGAAGACAATATCAGTGTTGTGCGGCGTATGATAGAGACTGACAAAAGAGTGACCTATCAGCAGATTCGGACGATGTTTAGGCATAGGTATGAGTCAAGTGCACAAAATCCTCCATGAACATTTAGCGGTCAGGAAGCTGTGTGCCCGCTGGATACCGCATAATTTGACCGAGGATCAAAAACTCCGCCGTGTTGATTGGTGCCGAGAAATGATCCAAAAATTTAACGGAGGTGAATCAAATGCTGTGTTCGACATACTAACGGGTGACGAAAGCTGGATTTACTGTTATGATCCGGAAACCAAAAGACAGTCTGCTCAGTGGGTGTTTCCTTCCGAAGAATTGCCAACTAAAGTGAAGAGAGTTCGGAGTGTTGGAAAAAAGATGGTGGCCTCGTTCTTCGGAAAGACAGGTCATTACGCGACAGTTGTCTTAGAGGATCAGAAAACGGTTAATGCAGAGTGGTACACTAACAACTGTTTGCCACTTGTCTTGGAAAAAGTTCGAGAGAAACGACCTCGCAGCAGGATCCTCCTTCATCACGACAATGCCTCGTCGCACACCGCCAGGCAAACGATCGACTATTTGGCGACCTCAGACGTAGAATTACTGGGTCACCCGCCGTATAGCCCCGACCTCGCACCCTGCGATTTTTATTTATTCCCGAAAATAAAAGAAAAACTTCGAGGAAAACATTTTATGGACGCCGAAGAAGCAGTGGCTGCGTTTCAAAACGCCGTTGAAGAGACCCCTAAGGCCGAGTGGGCAAGGTGCTTTTCTCAATGGTTCCATCGAATGCAGCGATGTATTGATGTAAATGGACGCTATTTTGAAAAGTTATAATAAAACTAATAACTTGCTAGAATGCTTAGTTTTTGATTTTCTAATAACTTTCAGTTTGACCCTCGTACACAAGTAAATCTAACACCAATGAGTAAAAGTCAATGATGCTAGTACATAGAAACACCTACTGTGGAAATTATAGAATACCAACCCATCTCTGTGCCTCTAGTTGAGATATATCTATAGATTGAACTAGAGCCTTGTGGATTATCGGTGGAACACCCTTTCATTTACAAATAGATGCAGTACATATGTCATAATATGCAGATACAGTATATATAACTATAAGATTTATAAAAAAACATGCATGTAATATCGAAGGTCTTTACCCTGCAAAAGTCCTGATAGGCTCATAGAGTAAAAGCAAAGTGGGTTCATAATAGCCATACAAAAATTGTAAATCCAATATATTGTCAATCTTCTCATCCAAATCCTTCAAGACTATGACGTATGACGCCAACGTTGGAGCTCTGGGAGTAGATTGAGTTGGTTGCTGAAATCAAAATATATCTTCATCACAAAATATTTTTTTTGCTATATTGGAAGACAGACACAGAATATTGGAAGGTAAACAGATTTAGTGGTGGTGAAATATATACATTATATACATACATTATAAGTGGATAATATAAATTAAAGAACAATTTAATAAATCAATCTATTATGAAAGCAAACAATTTATATAACCTCAAATCTATAACTGTCATTTTAATTGCAATAACTGACATTGCCCAACTGTGGCGGTAACTGGCAACTTCATGCTACAGGAATTGTTTAGGCGCTCTATTTTGATTTGAATATGAACAAGTGAAAATAAATCTATGCTCCTCTAACTCATACGGTGCAAGGTGATGGAACATAGATAGCATGACTTTGTACCGAAATTGTCAACTTTGTTTAGTTTACACAAAAATGCCATTATTATCTATGATGTCAATCTTCCATTTGCAGTATAACAGAGACAGTGAGTAGCGACTGGAAGCTACCACTAGCAAAGAAGAAGAGATTTCGTATGCCTTTTTTTTGTAAAAAATCTGCTGATAGAACTGTATGGTTTGATGTTATAATTATTTTGAAACTGCAATTTACAAAATAATGCATATTCTTTTAAATCATATACAAAAGTGGTTAAAAATAGTCATTGCTTATTATTTTAACAATAAAAAAGAAAAATTAATTATTCTAAAGTTATTGCATGATACTGGGAAATGTTTCCTTAACCCTTTATTTAATTTAGAATATTTTGACACAACAGACATAATTTTTGCGCAGAATGTAACAACATACTTTATCCTCTTTCAAAGTTACAAAATAATGACTTTAGATTTAATGCAAAAAAGTAGTCTTAAAAACAATTCATATTCTTTTAAGAATTAAAAATAATTTATTGCCAGAAGTGTTAAAATCTTTTTGTCCTACACCGGGAGTTTGCAAGACAAAAGGATAAAGGAAACTTAACAACACCAAGATTCAGAAATACAGACATGAATATTTATAGTATAGTTGAGAATTTAAATCAAGCTCCAAAGATTGGCAACACAAAGCAAAGGTATAAATGCACTACATATAATGTATTATTTTTTTATGATTTGTGGGTAAAAACTTACATTCTTCTTAGCATCAGTCAATGGTTTTGCTTCCAATGGATCACCATCTTCTGACGTTATATCCTTCCTAAATGGCAGCACTGCCAGTTTGCGTCCATACAACAACATAACTGCACAACGGAACTCTGGATCTACTCGAATCCAAGGTATGTGAGGATGTGTTGTCCAACCACCCTGTAATGATATTAAAACAATTGTCATACCGCTATGCCTAATTATGGCATTAACTATTATGGCATTAAAATTATCTCTTTACACTGATATTGAAATAATGTAAAGATGGTAGAGATTCTAGTAGATTATTGGGCTAGTTCTAGTGCAATCCTAAGACAAAAAAAATCAATAATACACATGGTATTATGTTTGTGTAATTTGTTATTCAACCTTTTCCATACTAAAACTGAATACATTGCTAACAGCTACTCTGACCTAAACATGACCATAGCTTAATTTTTGTTTAGATTATGCATTATTTCCAGTAAGTTAAATAAAGTATCTTCAGACCCATATCCCCTAAAAGGTAGCTACATTAATTTAAAACATGACAAAGCTATAGTCAACAAGGGATTTTCCAAATTGCACGTTAGCAATAAACCCTGGCACTACATCAAAGAATCTTTAGCACAAACTTCAACTTAAAAATGTATATTCATGTCCATATCCTTGAAGATTCTACTTCTTTCTTTTAATAGCTTTGACACAACTTTCCTTTTTAAAATTTATTAAAGGTAAAGAAAGTATCTCTATGCTCATATCCCAGAAAAAGTAAGTAGAGGCACAATCAGGGCACCTACAACCAGATGAAGACAAAAAGTCCCACAATGCAATAGGTAGCAAGCCTACCACCAACCGCACACATATATCCAAACTACCAACCGCTCACATATCTAATCCCCGCAACACTATTTTTATTAAAACATTGAAAATTCCTCTCAACACTGTTTTTTTGTTACCCAACACTGGATTAAACCTCAAGAAGTTAAGTCCAATGAGGGATTATTATATAGTCCAATGACCGCTTCGTTGGTCGAGTGGCTAGTGTACACCCCTAACTACACTGACTAACTGGGAGGCTCGGGTTCGATTCTCGACGGGGACAGGCATTTGTGTGATGAAGATTTAGATGTCTGCATTTCCGAGTCTGGGTGTTTATTAATATATTCTGGTATATAAATAAGTATTTCTATATATTTGTATCATTGACTAACACTCATAACACAAGCATATAATTTGCTTACTTTGAGGTTAGATTCAATTTGTGTAACTTGTCAAAAAAAAATTAGACCATAGAGGCACTTTTTTTAAAACTTATCTCTATTCAGTAGATCAAGTTGGCCTAGCAAAAATTGTAAAGTGTTTTGTGCAAATGTTAACAAAGATACTGTAGAAATTAAAAACTTACCTTCATATCATCCTCTTCAAAATAATGCATACTAAGTGTTACTAAATTGTTTGTCTGAGGATCATATTGCAAGACAGAAAGTTTTGCTTCTCTAAATGATACAAGCAACAAGTCTCTGCCTGCACTTGGACTTTTAACTGAAGCTATCGACATAACATTTCCCCATAATGTATAGGTGGCAAGACATTCGAGCTTCATTTTTGGTGGTATCGGCTGGCCAGCTGAAATTATAATTAGTAATTTTGAGGACTGACTTTATTGGTAATTTTGTTTAACACTCACTCAACTAATTTTAAGTCGTTGCTATCTTCTTTTAACTAAAGTTGTAGAAAGAGACAAAACATTGATTGCTGTCAGATATCACAATTTGGCATGTCGGGACTAATAATTTTTGTTCTTGTTTAATTGAATAAGATAGCATACATCTAAAATAAGTTTAGTTTGTGAACAGCAGAATCACTATCATAGTCAAAAATAAACTTAAGTATAATAAATTTGGTGGCCTTTCTTATATTCTCTATTTTACTCAATGGCAAGAGATAACCATGGCTTGTAGACACCAGATGTTACATGTGCATCACTATCCAGTCAGGGTATTATGGCCAAACAATTCTACTAGCTACCCTATGCATTGGACCAGGACACATGTCACTAGTGGCAGGAATAGGTGAAGTAGTGACACCTACCTAGGCAAGTTGCACAGCACTCAACTAGGGTTGTTGTGTCAGATCGCGTCCACTTAGTGGAGTTTGCAGGTTTGAGGTAAAATATAAAAATTTTCTAGATCTAGTATTGAATTAACGAATATTGTAACCCAGCCGTGGTATAGTCTATTTTAGGATTAAGCTAAGTTTTAGCTAAAATGTCTAGTGATTATTTTTTGATAATTAAAATAATCGAAATATGGCGATTTGACCAGTTTGCGTCCACAAAATCCAGATTGCGTCCACCCATGGACCAGTTTGCGTCCACCAATTTATGAAGGGGTTAAGGGGAGATTTTATTAAGAAAATTTATAGAAATGGTGGGTTTTAAGTCCTTCTTTATAAATACATAATATGTTCATGCCTAGTTCCTTACTGAGTTGGCAGAGAATATCGAGTACCAAGTGTCACTAGCTTCTTTCACATTCATACCTTTTTTCAAACAAAGAAGCTGGTTGTGGAGACTGTGATGGCAAGAGTTGGCCTTGGGTTAAATTGCCAATGGAATATCAACTTAGGTCTCCCCGGGTAACTAAGTACGTCCTTCCATTTTCGCAATGTAAGTATATCTGTACTGGCAATCTCTAATCTGCCATTCTTACAACGTGTACCAAACAACGGAACATGCCTTTACTCTATATTGTAACAAAATACTTATTTTTAATCTCACTCTTTCTCTGATCTTATTGTTACGATTGCCGTCACTTAAACTATCCCTGCAAAAAGCACTACCCGGATAAACAGATTCATTTATTTGCACCAGCGCAACGACGTCTACTAAAACTCTTGAATACCTACGTTATGACTACATCTCTTTCATGTGCTAATTTGGTTTCATTTGCATTCAAATGTAGATACTCAGATGATTTCTAGCCCAAAATTACATTATCGATTGTTTATATAAGGCAGGTCACCACTAGGTCACTAGGCCGACTACCACCTATCTATAACTGTCTGATTTAATTTTATAAATCAGTTACTTAAGATTTACCATTTAAATAAACAAGTGGACGCAAACTGGTATATGGTATAATCCGTCGATCCAGTTTGCGTCCAGGTAAATTTCGACATCTATATCTTTTTCTATTACCATAATTATGTGGACGCAAATTGGCTATTTTAATAAGCATAATAATAGTGGTAAAAACAAAATAAATCCCTATCCTTATAACATATTTCTTTATATTAAAATAAAGGATCAAGTTAGAAATAGTATATAATAATAATAGATGAGTTCGCGTCCACCCTGGACGCAAACTGACTAATTCATAAAATTAGTATACCAGTTCGCGTCCACCTCCTTTTCACCTTAAAAAATACAATGATCAATAAAAATCATCATTATTGTTATTCTTTTACTCATTTGTAAGGTCTAGGAACTAATAAAATCTTTAATCAAAATTAAAACATTGAAAAATTACTTTTTTTTTTTTGGTTCACTATTTTTTTACTAAAATTATAGCTATTTACACAACTTTTTTGTATAGCTAAGATTCGTTATTTTTTTTAAACAGGTAAAATTATGTGAACAGTTATTTTGTCTTGGTATATGTGTTACTAATATATTGTATTATAGGCAGAAACGACTTTTAATTTCCCTAGTTTGTTAGTACACTTATTTTTAAGGGTTTTTTAAACGGTGTCCGCGAAATGGACGCGAATTGATGCGTGGACGCGAATGGGCACACATACCCTACATAGCATGTACATAATAGTACTTGGCTAAGATGCAAACACAAACATGCATGGCTAAGATGAGATTTTAGTCGGTGTAATTTCGACTTGTTACAGTGTGTGTGTGTGAGTACCCATGACAGAGTTTTCCTCACGTAAATCAAAAAGGACCTTATTTAGTGCCAAGGTTGCTTGTCACCATTGTACATGGTTAAATTTTTGGCTTTTTTTTATATAAAATGATTGGTACCCAATACAAAATAGCTTTTAAATGGTATCTACCGGCATTAACTTCTTTCGTGTGACCCTCCGGCAGTAACCTAAACACTTTGACGATGTTGGCGCCAGCAGTCACCAAGCACGTCTCTTCATTGTCGAAGAAACAACAGCTCACAGAATGTTCAATCCCCGTCGCAGGGTGAGTTTGTCGGCAGATAGAATACATTTTATTAACTTTTAAGGTTAGGTTTTTAACCAAAAAGTTTCAATTAAATAAGATCATTCAAGTTAATTTCACTTCGCAAAACTAAAACACATCGTCATTTAATTAAGGAAAGGCTTTTGTGACCTTTTCACTTAAAAAAAAACTTTTGAATTTAATAGGTAGGTACCACAAAATTAATATAAACAACTCAGTTTACCAGTGTCAATGACATTTTATAGCCTGTTTTTTAATTTCAGATCTGAGTTTCGGAGACTAAATTGACATAAGCAATGTTGTCAGTTTTTTGCGATTCAAAAATAGTGTGGAGCGGTCGAAAACTGTTACGTAGTACTCTAATTGGTCTGTGAAAACTGTTAACAAAATTTGTTACCGATTTTTACAAGTTACAGTGGAAAATCGGAACATGTGTATTTAGAACGAATAAAGACACCATTAATATGCTTTATAATCGTCGGCTAATAAATAGCTTTACTTGTATTTTTATTAAAAAAAAATGTAAAAGATCAGTTCTTGTTTTTTTTAAATATTAGTTTATTTTTTTATTCACAATATTTTGTCTTTGGTTTTCAACATATTGGCTTTACAGTCCTTCCCATCACGGTTGAGTTACTTTAAGAAGCCCTCCATAAAAGCCTCGTATTCATTTAACTTAAGGGCAAACGTTCAACACAGCTAGGCAAAAAATTACAAGAGATGGCGCTATTCTGTCAAATCACAAGTTTTTATTTATTTTAGTGTTATAAACGACAAA
>NJDD01005374.1:20615-32418 GCA_002245505.1 Calephelis nemesis
TCATTTTTTATTTAAAAAACCTAATTAACACCAAAAAAACCGGTTTTTATTTGAAAGTAATCGGTTTAAACCGGTGCTATAAATTGTAATCGGTTCACATCACTAATTGGAATCTACTAGCCTAACATTGGACATTAAAAATCTAATACATTTCGTCTTATTACCATCTAAAAGAAGATTGTTACCTAACTGTGAACCAATGTACAATTTTGGAAATCGCATTGTTCACTTCGTCATACTTACCCATATATGCGTTGAAAAGAATTAGAGAAGTGTCAGGATTAAAGGCATTATCTGTTAACTTATCACGGGTATGTTTCTTCCGTTTTGCAGAATGGTATTCCTATTTGGGGAATTCTGTAGAATTAACTAGACTCTTTAGAGTTCAGAAAAAGTGTATAGGTACGTGCGATATGTAGTGTCAATCAATTACATTCATGCAAAGAATATAAATACTCTTTGTGTCACTTAAAATTTTACCTTTGCCTTGTTGATATATATTAGTTGTATGTGTATTTGTAGAAAAAACATCATCATTTGTTTTATAAGAATGCTGAAGTGCTAGGTTTGTCCAAAGAGTAAAGTAACTGTCCCATTGACCTCTAAGTATATTCCTATTTCTATGAACTGTCCATAAAGGAAGGTTTGTCACATTGTCACATTTTAGAAATAGTGAAAAACTACATGTGCCTAACCAAAAACTCAACATTTACAAAAATAATGTGTATTGCAAGTTCATTCGTATATATGTTCAACAAAATTCGTGATAATGTTAAATCACTCCTATTAAATAAATTTGGAAAAAAGGTATTCAACTTACATTTAGAGAAAATATATTACAGTGTCAAAGATTTTCTTGTAGACAAGAATAAATAATAAAGTATTTCTAATATGATTGGTTGCCGGGGAGTTTGTTTTGCTATTTCTTCTCCGATTTGGAAACGGTGGTAGTTTACGGTATATAGGGATAAATTAATTTACATTCTAAAAATCATGTAATAGATACAAAATACAGTGTATTGTAGATAATAACTAAATAACTAAAATTAGTAATTGGATTAAAACCTAAAATATTTGCACACCACAAGGTGGTAGAATAAGTTGAAACGCCGAAACAATAATAATAAGTACTAGGCATTATATTATTTCTAAAGTTACAATCAATTACGTCTAGGTCTTGCGATATATATATTTACTTTTATTTTTATGAACAAGGAGAAGCAGGCGAATACCTATTGGGGCTATTCAGTATATTTTCAGTGATGATCACTGGGTAAAGTGTACATCACATAGCTGCTGTCCAATGACGTATTTTAAATTTCCTATCTTCTGTGAAACACAATAGGGATGATAAATAAAAAACACGTCATTTGACAGCTATTGGATGTACACTTTACCCAGCGACCATCGCTAAAAAGATACTAAATAAACCCACAGTCAGGCAGTGGAAACAGTAATTCTACCTATACCCCCTAAGTATATTCCTATTTCTTTGGCTATATTAATTACACTTATATATGTATTATGGTAGTAGGTTCTAATATTTATCAAACAATATGTCTTGTGCCTGCCACTCTGGGTCAAAGAATATAAATACTCTTTAACAAGAGAAGAAGCGTATCTATCTCTCTTTAAAAAAAATGCAACCACGACTTGATACAAATATACTCCAGCGCCGTTGTGGCTTCGTGAGGTAAACTATTATAAGCGCGGGAATTTTAAATTCTCAAATTGCTTTAGGTACTGTACTTTGCTTTTTAGAGTAGCTAGCAGGAAGATCTATCAACTTGAACTAAATTTTAATACTAACTGCAAGAAAACAATTTTCTTTACTTTTTGTAGACAGCTAGAATTTGTGATAGACGTCCCTGCAAACTTACTCTTTAATTGGTTTCGGATTAAGGAAAATAATAAAACATTATGTTACATAGATCATACCAGAAGTTCTTGTGATGATATATGAATGAAGAAAAAGACTACCTCAGGATAGAACGTGCTGCTTATCTTAAAAATTAACATTGCTTACAAACATTATAATCAAACACCGAAATGAAATAAACAATATTTATTTAGGTAACATATGAATTATGGGAACCTATATAGCGCATTTGTTTACAAAAGTGAAAATTTTCATGTTTTATTCAATTCAAAAATTTAATATTATTGGCTCTATCAAGCATAAGCCAAATCAAGAGAAGATACGGCAAAATAAAAACCTTTGTAACTAGGTACTACATTGTATCTACTTTGAACTGCCGCCAAACCTAGCCAGTCAGAAGAAGAAGCGGCGACAAAATTTCTTCGGCAACTTTATTAGGATAATGCATTTTAAACTTTTTATACTCTTCCTGTTATAGAGATGAAGGCTTGGATTTAGAATCGATGTACCTATTCATTTCTGATTTTTTTACTTCAGAAAATAAACTAACATAGTAGGTACGTGAACTCATACTCGTAGCGAATTTTTGCATCTTCGTAGGTTTGGAAAATCTGAATTGACTACGTTCAAAAGTTAATTTTTTTACTGTAAACGTAGCTGTGTCTTGCAGTTTAGACTTTAAAAGGATTTCATCTGAAAAAGGTTAAGCGACTATTAGGACATATCAATCATTAGCTGCCTGTTCTGGCTTCGCTCTGATAGTAATTTTTTTTTTACCATAAATTGAGATATCGGCTATCCTATCTTTCAAGTTGGATCAAACTGCACACGGTGTGCAAATTTTGATTGAAATCGGTTTAGTAGTTTTGGATTCCATCGCGGACAAAAAACACGGAATTTACGTATTCAATTTGGAGCAAAACAAATCATTCATTATGCAACTGGCTCCGCTGGTTAACATAATATGGAGAGGTTAACATATTATTATATTATATTATTATATTAGATATTCGCGTAATAACCAAGTTGACGAATAACGATGTTTGATTTCGACCATATTAAACAATTATACATTCGTATTTTTCGTATGTGTATTATTTATGTCTGTGACTTATACCAGTGTATTTGCTAATACCAACAAAATTAGCAAAATAATTTTGTAACTTTGGGGTTAGATCAATTCATGTAAATTTTAACATGTATAATTATCTTCGCGCCAAAGGCCAGTGCTAGTCGTACCAGCCTTTCATTTAGTTTTGTAATAACAATGAAAATAATGGTACAAAATGTGACATATAAAACGTAAACACTACTTTAAAGTGTCCCCGTGTTGGTCGAAATTCTATGTGAAGAATCGCAAAAAAAAAACATCAAACTTTAAATAGGTTATTAAAAGAGGTATCACCAACAAGATCATTGATGGTAGAGGGCTGTGCGGCAACTTGCCTAAGTAAAGATTCAGCATCTTGCTTATTCCTGCCATCGTAATAAGTGTTTGACACTGTCTTCCGGTCCAAGCCCGGCCGGTAGAGTTACGGCAGTTACGGTATGTTGGTGATAAACGGTGTATTTACTCTTTGTCACTACGAGTTAAGCTGAAATCGAAAATGAAATTTAAGAAACGCAATATGTACATACCTTTTTAAACATATTTTTATTATCACATAGCAATTTATTTACTTCCGTTGAATAAGGAATTGAAAATGCTTGAAATGTTCTTCGCTCGTTATGGTAAGTTGCTCATAATTGCTTCGTATGTGGTGTGTAAAGAAATATGAAAAAAGACGCAAGTGACCCAAAAAGACCCAGTTTTCACTTGATTTCTCCTTCAATTCACTCGCGAAGAGTCCTGAAAACAAAATACAACAAAATTCAATTATTTAAATTTACCTTAGAACAAAAATACAAATATTAAAATTTGCATTTTCTTTAAGTATTTTGAAAACGTAACAACCCGAAAATACAAAACTGTTATTCAACGAAGTCTCGCGTAACAACTAGTTTGAAATAATGTAGATACAATGATATTTAAAAATAATATAGATACGTTTGTACAATGTACAGTGTACTTAAGTACTTCCGAAAACTTTATTACTGAGTTTTTAATTTTTACACAAAGCAACGTATCCTATCAAAAAACAATTAAAATACTTACTTGATATTTCCGAATATTATTTTCTGGATTTAGGAAAGCTGAAATTGATTTTTATAAAATAAAACTTTTTATGACATTTAAGTGACGGAATATGACTTTTTTTTATTTTGGAAAAAACAAGCGTAAAACCTCTTTTCTCTCGACCCCCCCAAAATTTTAAATGAAAATAGACAATTGTGATTCTTAGGGGTATCACAGACCGCAGTGTGGTCAGGTAAGCATAAAAACGATTGGATTTTTTGCCGCTGTCCCCAAACAGCAACTCGGACATGTCATTTTGAATGTATGCAAGATCAAAATGTTGTATATATATGATAATAGACCTTGACTCTGGGTGCAGCATTTTTCTTTCGGATATTTGTAAATATCTTTTTTTAAATCAATAAGCCATAGAATCCTAAATCTATGATAGAACCATGCGTTAGCATCTGTAGTAGTCTGTGATAGAACCTAAACGGTAAACTTATTTTTGAGTAGCAACACCGTTTTCTTCAATCTCGAAATTTTCGAACAAAAATGTCTGACTTGGCGTATTGATAGCTGTCTGTTTTTGTTTTTGTTTAACGATATGATATCGTTCTTCTCGAGACTCTCCTTGAAGAATTCAGATAAGCCCCCGGAGGAAATCGCTAAGCCCGCCTACATGGACAAAAGTGCATCATTGCAAGAGCTAGGATACAAAGACGATAATGACTTGAGAGAAACAATTTATGGTTTGTTTTGAGGTTTTAAGTTATTTTCTGTGTTTTTGAACTGTTTGAGTGATTTTAACTAGTGTTGTGGTGTTTTAGACTTTTTGCGGACAATACGAGACCCGGAGAAGCCTAGTACTTTAGAAGATTTAAAAGTGGTTTACGAAGAAGGGATATTTGTAAAAGAGCCTACGGCCGATAAAGTACCAGTACTACGAGTGGAATATAATCCTACAGTTCCCCATTGCTCGTTGGCAACTCTTATTGGCTTGTGCATAAGAATTAAGATACAAAGATCGTTGCATCACCCAGTGAAACTAGATATATACATAAAAAAAGGAGCTCATACCACAGAGGATGAAAGTAAGTTATGCCAAGGTTACAATTTAATTAGTTTAATTGATGTTTCTCATTGGATGATATTTTAATGACACTCTGAATAGAAAGTGATAAACAAATTATCTCTTGCATAGAAACTTGTCTTTCTTAGTTATAATCATACGAAATACTATTGGCTGCTTGGTCACAGGTTGTCAGTATACATATAAACACTTTTTTTAATAAAATAATTTGAAAGTAAAGTGTTAAGTTCCTATTACAATTGAAATATTAGATTACAATCAAGTAAAACCGAAATAAGATAAATAATATATCTATGTAAAAGCCCACTTTACGTAAAATTATATTTAATTTCATACTACAGTGTACCAAAATGACTAAGTAAAACAGACAAATACAATCCAAGGGTGCACAAAATATGGTCAGTCTATGAACCAATATTAATTCAGATATACCATAATAGTTATCATTGCTTTATCTATGCATTTCACTATATTTAAAGTCCTCACCATTGTCATTTTTCATGTTGGATTTTATTGTATCATTTCCAGTTCTAGCAATATGTTAAGTTTTTACCTGGTTGATGGTTCTTAAAACTGTATGATTAATGTTTATATATATATATATATATATGTACATACAATTATTTGTGTTATTGTTTTTAACTATGTTATGGACATAATACAATAACTACATTGTATTATGTAAATTTGTATTACATTATTCCATTCATTCCACCTTGCCTCATTATAAAAATTGAGATTGTGGCTATAAGTTGCCACTGTTCTGGGTGATTTTCCTTATTCCTGATCTATGTTATAACTATTAACAAAATTGGTCAAGTTGAAGTGGTCATTATTCCTGTGAAACTAAGATTTTTCCCACTTTACATAATGTACAGGAATATGCTGTAATTTTTTTAGGGATTAAAATCAATCAAACAGATAAATTTTGTTATAGTAAGAAATACACTGATAATACACATAAAAGGCATCCAAAGCTAAGATACTTGCATGAGTATGTTTAAAATCCTTTGCTGGGTAGATAAGTAGAGTCACTTTTGCATCACAATTTCATCCAAATTGGAAAAGGATATATCATTTTAGGTACTCTTAGGTGCAGTAGTAGGGGATTATTAAGATTTAGTTCAAAATAAACAATAATTATTTTATCAGATTTGTAATTTTTTGTGCAAGCTCAATGTTAATCATCTAGTGCTATGTTTAAGAATACCTAACATGATATAACTTCTATTCTAATTTTATTCATTCTATTTTTCAATTTGCCTGTCATCAAGACTCAAGAGTAATCATACAGAATGTAACAGTGGCAAGAACTTAACAAATTATACCATCTATCTATTTTAACAATGTTAGTGACAAATATGCCAAATTTGCCAAATATAAGCTGCTTGGCTAGAAAACATTTGAGATAAATTTTTTGGAAGGAGTTAGGGACCAACACTAGAAAGCAAATGATTTGACCCTGCATAATAAAATATACCAGTGAGATATACCATATAGTAATAGTACACAATGTGTTATCTCACTTGTTATTGTGTGATAACATAAATAGCTTTTGTTTTATGTGAACTCTGTTACCGAGAGCTCTTTATTGATTAATAGTGTAGTTGTTTTCTTTGTTGGAAATTTTATTTTGTTTGTGTAGACAAAAAAGCTTTAAATAAATATTAAAATTAAGTTTTGTATCTTGAATCTAGGTACGTGAAATAAAAGAATGTTTTAAAAGTTTTCTTAACAAATATCTAGATTTGCTTAGTGTCTAGAGTTCTAAAACAGTTTACTCCAATTGGTGTTATCACATCAGTGCTTGCCACTATTGTGTCCTGAAATGCAAAGTAACATTGGCTGTAAGTTACTGTAGTTAGCAATGCACAGTTAAAATCTTTTTGGTATCTATAGGTGATACATAGTAGTTTCCTTCAGAAAATCCATTTGCTTTTGGCCTTCTAATAACATTAAAAAAGATAAACTTTCGGTTGGGAAAAGATAAACTTATATTTAAATTACCCTCGACAATTTTAAATAAATTGATCTCACCCCAACATATGCAAATTGCCTTATATGTGTTAGTCAACAACACTAAGACAGAAACACTTAAATATATTCCAGAGTAAAATTAATAATCACCCATACCCGAAAATACAGATATCTATGTTTGTCACACAAATGACTGCCCTGTTAGGATAGATACCCAAGCCTCGCCGTTGGTCTTTGGTATTAGGTGAGTATGCTAACCCCTTGACCAACAAGGTGGTCAAAAGTCAAAATATATGTACATGAACAATATGTTACAAATTCGAGATGCATGCAATACTGATATGAATGCTGATTTACCTATTAATAAGAGTTTACCGATTTAAAGTGATATTGATTCAGTCATTATGATTAAATATTTAAAATGTGTCGCTATTTGCAGGCTTAATTTAAAACGCCCAAATATATATATCCCCCATATATCAAAATTATGAAAGCTGAAATATTAATGCATTTTAAATATAATATTGCCAAGTTGTAATAATTACTTTTATAAAAATTCATTCCAATTTCCTAATAAAAAAAATTTGTTGCTCTGGATTGGAAATGTGCGCGGTTGGCGATAGGCTTGCCACCAATAACATTGTGGGACTTAGTGTCTTTGGCTAGTCGTGGCTGCCCTGGTTGTGCCTCTGTCAACCCTTCGGAGATATGGGCGTGAAGATGCTTTTTTTTTCATTTAAAATAGTCCGCAAAAATGCTTGTGGTCACGCTATTTCGTAGCCGGTACTAGCTTTGACGTTAAAGCCTCCTGCCAATGCGGCTGCGGTCGGTGCGAACCAGTTTTAAGCTTTATGTACGATAACTATGCATCTTGTATTGTGCATCAAATAAAAATTATAACTTTTCGTGGCGATAAGGCGAACATAGGTTTTACAACAATTACACCGCGACATTCTACTAGGTGGTAGGTTGTTTCGCAGCGACTCGCCCGGAATATTACCACCGCCTTATCTATTCCTGTCGGCATATCGTCAGTATTTTCCATTGACGTGTTCCGGTTCGGTTCGGTTTGTTTCCATACAAACTGAACGGGCGGACCAAAGTTCGCCAGGATATCTAGTATCATATAAAAAAGTGGGTGAAGTCGGGTTCAAATGCTAAATTATAAAGTAGTTACTTTGTTTGATATTATTATTTATTTTATTACTGTTTGTATCTACTCATTTAGTATTAACTCTTAACGAGGAACAGATTTCGTTAACCTTTTCTGTGACCTTGCTTTGTTGTCGTGGAATTTTATAATAAGACTTTAGACCAAAATTGCATATTCATTATATAACATGACTGGCCATTGCTCGCGACTTCGCTGGTGCAGTCTTTTTAACTCGTGATAGAATAATCTTGAAATTTAAAATTTTCAATGAACTCCCGACAAAACTTATATGTGACTTAGTCAAGAATCATATCTGTTACATCATCTTTCAAACAAAAATATCCGCATCGAAATTGGTCTAACCGTTCAAAAGTTATTGCCACATGTATAGGTATACGGACACTAGCTGTTGCCAGCGTGGTTAAGGGTCCCACAGGATCATTTTTTCGGGATAATAATTATCCTATGTATTAATTCAAGTTACCCTCTATAAGAGTGCCAAATTTCATGAAAATTGGTTTAGCAGTTTTTGCGTAAAGAAGTAACAAACAGACATACCAACTTTGTTTACTATACGAACCAACATTATTAATTTTAATTAACCAATATTAATATACGTACATAAGTTTTCCGACAGGGGTTAATAAAATCCCTCGTTTTGCGGATGAAACAATGGTACGATGGTAGGTACGATGCTTCAGACAAACACACAACAACCACACAAACAAGTCAAAGTTACAACCTCTCCCTGCTATGATGTGCTTTAGAAGAACTGCAAAGATTACGAAACATACATAATACCGTAACTTTAAAACTACGATCCATCAGCCATCTCCTGTCAAATACATCAGGTTCTTGTCACCAAGTCATTGTTAACAGAAAATATGAATAAATATAGTTTGAGGCGAAACAAGTTGATTTGAAGATAACAAAACAAATTGTGGTACCATTTCGGAATCATTTGCCAATAATTGTGTCTAAAACAGAATTAACTTTTTTGTACCTAGTCACTGAAATAAATTATTATAATAGTGATTACAGTATGTCAAAGATTTTAATGATGCGTTGGCAACTTGAGGCTAGGATCTTATTTTATTGGGAATTAAGGCGACGGGATGCGACGACACTGTCGCCCGTTTGTAGTATTCTAGTAATTTGGGCTACTCATTTAGTGTTAAAATACTATGCTTAAAAAGTAGCATGTTCGGTTTAGTGACATAGCCTTGTTTTTTTCTGTCGTCACAGCGGCGATGCTCGCTATTGTCGTGTTCCGTGCTGCAGGTTAGGGATTCGATGGACTTGAGCCCTAAGTGTCCTAGTAACACCAGTGTTATCTATAGGTGAAGCACTAGCAGACATAGATAAAGTTTTAATAACTCGATTGTAGTTAATTTTTTTTTTGAACGTTGAAAGACAAACTAGCAAACAATTTGATTGTAATACTCGTCGCCTATAGAAAAAGTGCTAATGATTCGATGCCAACCGAAGCTGGGGATTTGAACCTCTTGCGTGAGTAAGTTTGCCGACTAACCTAACTTTCAGAGCGAAACAAGACAGTTAAGAGCACTACGTGACGACAGGAATAGGTAAGTTGGTAGTATCAACCAGGACGTAACAGTAACCTTGCAAAATCCTACCGCCTAATATAATCTAAAAAAATATCCTCACGCTCTTATCTTCGATGATATAGGCAGAGGTACAACCAGGGCACCCACGACTAGTTGAAGACACTAAGTAGTAAGTCCCACATTCCACAATGTGATAAGTGGCAAGTCTATTGCCAACCAGGCACATACCCAATCCCGGGTAACGTTATACTTAGTTTTCGTGTTTTTGTTGCCCGTCTCGGGTATCGAACCTGGTACCTACCTTATGAAATCAAGTCCAACACCGGACCGCTAGACCACGGAAGCGATGTGGTATAAGATGAAATATTAATGACTAGCAGCTGTTCCGGCGAACTTCGTTTCACCCGTTCAGTTTGTAAGGGAAAAATAAAATTGTTTTTCCTAACTTCCTCACAGTCGAACGGGATAAAAAGCATCCTACATCCGTCTCCTGGGTCTAATCTAAGCTACCTCTCTATCAATTTTCAGCCAATAGTTCAGCCGTTATAGAGTTATAACTAGTGCAACTAACATGACTTTCTTTTATAAAATACTAGCTGACCTGGCAGACGTTGTTCTGCTATGAAAAAAATGGGGTGAGTCACCCTTATCACTAAGGGGTATGAAAACGATTCACCCTCATCACTTAGGGTTATAAAAAATAGATGTTGGCCGATTCTCAGACCTACTCAATATGCTCACAAAATTTCATGAAAATCAGTCAAGCCGTTTAAGAGGAGTATGGGAACGAACATTGTGACACGAGAATTTTATATATAAGATTTAGATTGAAATTACTCAGTTATAATTTATTAGTAATGCAAGAATTACACCCCCCAGCGTAATCAGTATCACACACTCGACCCAAATTACAGCATTGTTTAAACACTTCGACAATATTGTACCTAGTAGCGTTAGCGTTTGTTGACACAATTTTTACACATGACCAAAGTCTAATGCTCGACGTCAATGGACATTCCTTTCATGCATGATACTCCTAGTTTGTTATTCCTTAGCTAGGTTTTTTCATAGGGTAATGATAATTGAAGCTCGAGATGGCGTGGCATTTTTATTATACCATAAATCAATCAAACATCGATGATGACACTAATAATAAAAAAAAAAACAATAAACCGCGACTAAACATTAAAAATGTATTTTCTGTGTGCCACTTAATTTAACAGGTTGTAGAGATCTAACGGCGTCACTCAGAGATGTCAATTATGTTTAATCAGTCATTAAGTCTACATTTCCTATAAAAAATGTGACATAATGAAAGATTAAAATTTGCGTTGACGTCTCTGAGTGCAATGTAAGTTTGTATCCACAATGTTAATTGTATGAATGTTACCTATATCTATAGAAATAAGTAAATTAAATTGATGAATGTAAACCTGTACACATAATCTTTGTTATCGCAGAGGAAGTGACTTTGTTTTATACCTTTTTGAATTTCTTTCAATCAGGATATCCGTCTTGTTTGCAATCCAAAAAAAAATGTTGGTCCAACATATTGGAAAAACGTTTATTTTATTTTGTTTATAATTTGCAAGCATATAATTTGCTTACTTTGGGATTAGTTTCAATTTGTGTAACTTGTCCAGGAATATTATCTATTGTTATTGTTTAATGTGAGAGGTAACCGAACAATCACACGGCTCTCGTGATGGTAGCAGACAACTGAGGGATATAGACACCATAGATGTTACAGGCGCGCGACAGTCCTGTGGCAGGGGTGTAAGGCTTATTTTTATGGCAAAAGGCAGCGAACATGCACGCGGCTGCCCTGAAGGTTAGAGATAACCGCAACCTATAAATATCATAGATATTGTAGGTGCGTCGCTGTCCTGTGGCCGGGGTGTGAAGCCGGGGCTCCTTAATTATTGTTAGTAAAAATATTAAATTTAAAGAACGCAGAGATATTGTGAGCCTTTCTGTTGAACGTGTTATTGAGATTGCTTGCATTGAGTTTGAGCAA
>NJDD01005374.1:33339-52232 GCA_002245505.1 Calephelis nemesis
GCCGCGTTCCGATCCGGTGGTAGATTTATTATTATATAGACCCGTCACAAGTGCCTCTTGTAGGTTTATGTGAAATAAAGATGATTTATTATTATTATTATTAATTGTACAAGTCTACCGGCTACCCTACCCTCTGAAATGGAACATTGCAGTCATTATGGCGGCAGGAATAGGTAAGGCGGTGGATGAAGGTCAGTTGCTGCACAGCACTCTGCCACCAATTCTACCAGCATTTAGGCCACAGACTGGATCTCAGCGATTGCGGGGCCACGGCAAGAGCGGGGCGGGCGCGGGCGAGGCTAGCTCTGGCCGAACTCGACGTCAGCGGCCAGATCGCACCGCCCCCTCTTCGCTGACATCCAGTTCACTTCAATAAGAATCGCCGTCGCCCCGCAATCGCTGAGATCCAGTTTGAGGCCTTATATATCATAGCAGTCAAGGGCGGATCCAAGGGGGGGGGGGTCATGGGGGTCATGACCCCCCTCTGGGCAAGGTCCCAGCTGAGTCGAACAGTATTTTCCAGAACAGTTATTAAAATAATTGATTTATATAATTTTTAAAATAATTAAAAACTATTATAAAATTCAAATTATTACATAAGACTCTTTTTTTGTATGTACTATGTGAATCTAAGATGGATATGATATGGGTGAGTGGTGACCTAGGTTGTACATATTTCATAATCAAATCGCTCCGGTATTACGCGAAGGCAAAAAGAGTAATTGGGAGAAGCTAGGCACTCTATACCCCTGCCAACCCCGCACGGGACCTAAATATAATATGTATAACCTTAAAATATGTACACAAGAAGGTATATCACTGATTATCGAAATAGCTAGGTACCTAAAAATTTAAAACACTTCAGTTGTAATCACCAAAGAATATAGGCGTGAACTTTTGACAATATTGAAAAATGTTACGCTTAAAATTATCCTATGCAAAAAGAGTGATTTCTTTTACACTGACGGTTAGTGTAACAACACGAAAGGCAGAGAGTTCTTTTTCCACTCTCCAGAAATTCAAAATTCAGGTTAGAGCATCAATAACATCAAAGTGTGAAAAATAACTATTTGTTCTAAAATACGTGCGTTTGATCCGGAATTATGTCTAAAAAAATGTGACATTTATAAAAATAAGACTTGTACATAAAAAAATACAAAAGTTATTGACGATTGAACTACTAAAAGAGCTATCTCGGATTTTTATTAGGCATAACTCAAAAACTACCTATTTCAAAATAAAGTTTAGTCATTTGATGTCTACTGCAAAAATATAGATATGCCTACATTTAAATTATTAAAAAAATTAAGAAACTATTCTGTCGTTAAAAAATCTCAAAAACTCAAACATTAAAATATTTTCCAATTTAAAAGAATACACTAACTGCACCGATTAAACGTGAGACTCGTGTTCGATTCCCGACGGGGGCAAGGCATTTGTATTTTGTATGATGAACATTTGAATATCTACATTTCCGGATCTGGATGCTTATTAAATTTATGCTGGTATCTATTTAAGTATTTATATGTATTGGAATCGTTGACTATCACCCATAAGACAAGCATATAATTTCCTTACTTTGAATTTGTATCACTGGTCTAGGGTTGAAAAATATACAATTTATTACTAGAACTTTTATTTCTGATCTCCATGTTCATGAAAACACCTTAAGAGTAGAAATTAGAACAAATCATTAATTTGAATTGTTTTGGTCAACAGGTTCCTTTTAACAGTTAATGACATAAATATTTTTTGTTAAAATTGATGTTATTAGTTTATAACAGTTGACCAAGATATGTAAAAACAGAAATACTATATCATAACTTTAATTATAATTCACAATTACTGATCTTAAAATAAATTTGAGATATTATAAAACTATAATAGTTGACCTCAAAAATGTTACGGTTTTTTTATATTGAATAAAAAATACTGAATGTCTCATCAGATATGAATCCCACTTTGACTTAACCTCGAGTTCAGCCAAGTTTTCCCCCGTATTGGTACAGGTCTCCTGTGTAGAATAAATCGCCTGCCTTTCTACCAGGCAGCTCGTATAAGGTACCAAATGACTAATGGGTCATTGCGAACAACACCAGTGGTAGTAGGCTAGTAGCGATATGCTGGAACTGGTCAGGGTAAGGATCCACTGCCTTTCCTATTCCTTCCGCCCATGGTGACTGTGTCATGTTCCGTTTCGAAGAGTAGGGTAAACGATTGACTTGCACAATTGGGCTTATACTTCGGCCACAAGACAACGACGCCCCTACAACATCTATGGTGTCTACAGGCCACGGTTTTCCTCTTAATAATTAAGAAAGCCTTCTATTGATAGCTATTTTTTAAAAAAAGTACGTGACCCCCTCCTGACACGAAGGCTGGATCCGCCCTTGATAGCAGTACTATAGTCAGACCGCACATAAGAGTAATGACGTCACGCAATGATTTCGCACAACATGTAATCAGTGTTTACCCGGCTTGTTATTGATTTGATATAATTACATATTCAAGGTCGTTGCGGCCTTGTTTACGTTTATTTTTAGCTAAAAACTAACTATTTTTCCCGGTTTTGTCTGCCAATAAATGTTTGATTTTTGATGATGTCGTCAACATGAGTGGAAATTTATGCACCAATATGAGACCACTTCATAATCATGACCTGTCTTTCTAAAAAGGAACAAGTTATATCGGTTGGCTATTGGCTGAGTAATTGCGTAACTTACAAAAAACATACAGATGAATTTAGAACCTCCTCCTTTTTTTAAGTCGGTAAATAAAAACATTACCGGAACCAAACGTAAAAATAGTATTTCCAACAATAACAAGTTTCAACCTGATATTGTTAAAAAAGTTTGATTCGCCTACAAAGACGTAGGTACATAGACTACAGTCAAAATCACTTTGATATGACCTCTCTCTTCTTCGTCTTATTAACACGCGTAGAGTATATATTACGCCAAGGTTAAACCTGCTATTATAGTATTTATTACAATGTGATACAGACTTAATATATACAACTACCTTATACCATGTTTATTGATAAGACAGCTAGAGTCAAAACTTACAAAACAAAATTTATTTTTTATATCAGCAGTTTGAATCTCCATAATGTTGTGAAGAAACAAGTAACAAACACAGCTCTCAAATAATCTGTGAACAATATTTAAACCTTTAATAAAGTATTTGTTTAAATATCTGAACATTTCCAAAGTGCATTTATTTAAATAAAATGCCTTAATTTATGTTTTATAAACAATACGCACATTTATTTGATAAGATAATTTTGAACAGCCTGATTGCTTGTATACTTATGAAATAATGATTAGCAAGATATTTTAATCACAGTTGTCAAATTATTATAACATTGTAATGATTTTAACTTTTTAAATATGGAATTAAAAAGCTTGGTGCTATCGGTTTGGTGCTGACTGTATCTGCCTATTTGTAGTTACTTTCCAGTCTAAATTAGCTAAGGGCGTCGTATATAATAACCCATAATTAGGTAAATTAATAATTTTCGGTGGTTTTAATGAGAATTCTTTTTGTTACAGTTAACAAACAAATCAACGACAAAGAAAGAATTGCAGCTGCAATGGAGAACCCCAATCTAAGGAACCTGGTGGAAAACTGCATTGCTGACGAGGAATAGAATAAACTTTAGATACAATAGGTATTATATGTAGAAATATTGAATGTAAATTACTTAAAATGGCACCAGATGCAGCATTCTCGAGCATCAACGACAGGAACGAATTCGCAAAGTTCACAAAGTTTCTTGCTTACAAAAGTGTTCAAGTTATCGTCGAATCACGAAAAGGCATTAAAATAGAACCCAACAGCAAAATATCGACATCGGACTCTGATTGGTTCAATCTCCAAATACCAGACTCTCCGGAAGTGAATTACGCTACCAAACACGCATTACCCTCAGATAAGATATTGGAAACTATCAAGTCTAGACTTCATGTTGAAATTTCTGTGAAAACTGAAGATGGAGACGAAATGGTACTTGAACTTTGGACTTTAGAACTAGACGAAAATCAATTTGACACTTCGCTTAAGGCTATGAACACAATTTACTTCAGAATGAGTATATTATTGAAGTCTCTGATAACAATTACTAGAATTACCCCAGCATATCATCTATCAAGAAAGCAAAATACAGAATCGTTTACAGTATTTTATAGAGTCTATAATGGAGAACCTAAGTTGGATTCCTTGGGTGACTCATTAAAGAAAATCCAAGCAGGTCTTTTAAAAACCCCTTTGGGAGGAATAAGTTTCACTGTTGCATATCGCACAAACTTTTCACTATCTCAAAATCAAAGAGAAACTAATAAAACATTACTTCTAAAAAGTGATCACTTTGAATTAAGCCCGAAACACATCCTTGTCGATTCTAAGAAAAGAAAGGACACAAAATCGGCAACGGAAATCGATTTGAATAAGCCGCTACGATTGGCAGCATTCGTTGATGAAATCCTTTTGCAGAAAGCGGTGGCAGAGTTCCTTTTGAAAATTCCAATGCCAGTATTAAGCTTACGCCCGAAA
The DNA here is from genome assembly GCA_002245505.1 of Calephelis nemesis. NCBI lineage: Eukaryota > Metazoa > Arthropoda > Insecta > Lepidoptera > Riodinidae > Calephelis > Calephelis nemesis. The sequence goes on from NJDD01005374.1 coordinate 37,891, forward strand.
GAAGAGACTGATGATATTATTGAAACCCAAAGCACTCAAGAACTGGATAAAGGGGAAACAGAGAGTCCAATTTCTATGGAAACACCGCCAAAGAAGTTTTTAGGATTTCGTAGTGAGAATGAACCACCTTTAAAGTTGCTGCATTTTCCATTCGCAGATGACCACCCTATAAGAGAACTGGCAGAGTTTTATAAGGATTTCTTCAATGCTCCACATTTAAAGCTTTCTGATGATGAGACTAAGGGAAAAGCTACAAGTGAGCAGGTTGAAGCGTCTGATGATGATTTAGGTCTCGAATTAGATCGTTATGCTAGCTCAGTTGAAGAATTTGATAATTTATTAGCAGATATGTACAGGTCAGCGGAAGGATTTGGGAGCCGGGATTAGGCTTGGTGTTGGAAGACTGATATAATTCCTAAAATATATTTACATTCTATAGATTATTTTGGTTTTAAATAAAATTTTAAACTTATATTGGTACCTGATTTGTAAATAAGGATGAAAAGATTATTCAAGATATTATAGATATGAAATATGTAGTAGCTGTTGCTCACGACTTTGCCTGCTTATTTACGTTCTTTGGTTCTCCCGCCGAAACTCGTTACAAACTCTCTATGCAAAAGCCTTTTCATCGCATAAGACAGCGAACAATAGACTGATAGACACCATAGATGTAGATGCGTCGCTGCCCTGTGGCCAGGGTGTTAGGTGAATTGTATAAGTTTACAGGCTACCCTGTCCTTTGAACATAATATAGCCAGCCTTTCAAATGTTCTAATCTAATTGTATAATAATTATTCCTTTGTGGTCTTGCGGTTCAGGTGTTGGACTTGACTGCACGAGGTCCCGGGTCGGGCAACACAAAGAAAATTTGTTTTTTCCAATTTTCTAAATAATAAAAAAAAATTGCTCGGGATTGGATATGTGCCCGGTTGGCGATAGGCTTGCAGCCTATTACATTGTGGGACTTAGTAGTGGGTGCCCTGGTTGTGCCTCTGCCTACCTCTTCGGGGATATGGGCGTGAAGATACTTCTACTTTTTTTTATAGTAAAATTAATTAAAACCAGAGTAGCCATTTTAACGTGAAATATACTTACGAAAACACATGTATTGTATAGGGATGTCTGTACTGTCGATCACAAATTAAAACCAGAATCTTTCCTTCATTCAAATTATTATCTACCTCGTTGAATTAGGTGAATTGTTTGTCGAACAACAAGGTAATCACTGCATAGCAAAAACAAATTTGCTTTTCGCTGTGTGCCCCTATGTATGCTTATATCTTATATCCTTAAAACTAAGCAACGGATTTTGATGCGGGTTTTTTTTTAGTAGAAAGAGTGATTCAAGAGGAAGATTAATATTATGTACTTATATTAACAGAAGTTTGTTCACCCGAGCAAAGCTGGAAAGGGCTGCTAGTTAAATTATAAGCCGCGAGTCTGAAACAAGCGTTATTCTTATATCTATTAAAGTGTCGTTTCATCCTTAGTCGTAAAATCGTAAAAGTAGGTAATTTAAATCTTTTATGATTTGTTATCAGAATGGGTCATGGAGAAATCTTTAATCATTAAAAAAAATCTTGCATTGTAGGATCTTGAAACTGAAGGTGAATATACACTGGAATCACTAAAAAAATATCAACCTCATCGAGTTTAGTAAGTGGTCGAACCGTTAGACAAGACCTTTAAAACTAATAACAGTATATCCGAGCACTTTAATGTTTAAATACAATTAACTCTGTCCACCATAAATTCACAAATTTTCAATAACCGCGACAAACACATTCGATGTAGCTAAGAACCACCTCAATCGTGTCAGCTTTCCGCACCGAGGTCGGTACCTATATCTATTTGAAAGTTTTGATGCAAAGACAGACTGACACGTCAAACTAACACCACCTCTACCAAAATGGCAGCTGGATTTTTAACCAATAAAAATGAGTTATGGGTTTTAGCTTTTTTAATTTTATGAACTGAAACTCATTGATAGTATAAATAATTTCAATAATAAAGAATTATCTCTAACTAGTTTGGGAATAAATATACCTACGTAAAAAAGAAGAATTAAGTTTGTATCTAAACTAAAATGTAGTTTGTCATTATTTGGTTCAAAAATATTTTTTTGTAATTAAGTAAATTGTTATAATCCAGCGTTGGTCTAGTCTAATCGCCTCTGTGGTTTAGCTCCGGGTTCGATTCCCGGGTCGGGCAACAAAAAGAAAATTTGGTTTTTCCAATTTTCTATTAAAAAAATATGTACCCGGTTGGCGATAGGCTTGCCTGCTATCATATTGTGGGACTTAGTGTCTTCGGCTAGTCGTGGGTGCCCTAGTTGTGCCTCTGCCTAACTCTTCGGGGATATGGGCGTAAAGATAGTTCACTGTTTTATAGAAAACTTGTCGGTTGCTCGGTGTTATTGTATAAGCTCTGTCGAAACAAGGTTGCCTAAGAAACTACAGAAAAACAGTCTTTTGGACCCATAATACATACCAATATTACATGTACAGTTAGTGCCATAGCTTGGCCAGCTGAACTTGGAGCAATGGCTAACATTTCTTGTTAGAAATATTTTATTACGTATTTACCTTTTTCCATATCATAGTAGGTTTAAAAGTTGTGACTGGTATCGTGGGAAGGTCCTTTTGAAAGGTTTGAAAATATTTTAGCGCAGTTTTATTATGTGCCTCAGCGTATTGGGCGGCTAAGTTACCGTGACTAACTAGGTCTACTTTTATTTGTACAAAGGGGGGGCGTTCAATATATTCTTATTGAACACATTGCACGCCCCTGTACCTTTTCGATTTGTAGAGGCCACGCTGGGCTGGCTATTGCGCTAAGACAGCCTGGGTTCAAACGGCATTGTCTTTCAAGTTCTGTGCATAATTAGTTTTAAAATTGGCACATAAATTATACATAGAACCGTTCACATGTTGTTTGTACTTAAAAAATGTACGTTATTTATGCGTTTAAATGAACGACAAACCCACCCGGGTGATGGTACATAAAATAAATAATACGCAGGAAAAGTGAAGGACAATGCCGTGTGAACCTAGTCTGATGGTACATTCTCGCCTTTTTGAACGACGCGACCGTCTAAAAAGAAGTACCTATGTGTACATGAGTTTTTTGCCAACTCAAAATGAAAAAGTGTACATTAAATAGCTGTCAAATGACGTCATTTGTGTTTGCTATCTCTATTGTATTTCTGTTGATGACTGGAGATAGCAAATATACACGTCATTTAACAGTTATTAGATGTACACTTTTCCATTTTGTGTTGGCAACTGAAATACATAATCAGCACCCAGCGGGGCTATTCACTATATTTTTAGTGATAATCATCCATTCTATTCCATTGTATTTCTGTTGGTCGCTGGAGATAGCAAATATAAAACACTTCATTTGACAGCTATTTGATGTTACACTTTACACAGTGATCATCACTAAAAATATACTGAATAACCCCGCAGGTCTTTATTTGCGCAGGCGCTTTCTTGTTAAGTGATTTGTTGGTTTCGCATGTTAAAAAAAATAATTTGTGTAAATGAATTTAATGTGAACTAAAAATTAGGTACATTCGACTCTATTTTTTTTTTCTAAAGACACACAAAGGCAGTCTTAATGTTTATTTGCTATCTTTGACAGAAAACCTTAATATAAAGGACAATTATTATTCATGTTAATATATCAAAAGGACACTACGATGACTTTTATGTACTAGTTAAAGAATTGACTGGATTTGTATTTTATTATTAGTTATATTATAGTTACCTCATATATGGCCATATTATTGTCGTTTACCTTTTGAGTTTTGACCTAAGTAAACTACTGTACTTTCAGATTTCGGGAGGATTTATATAGCTTTTTTTGTAACAATTGCACTGGAATATTCAGCTGACTTATTATTTTGTAGCTAGTTCATAACACAAGGCTGTGTACCTAACGCAAATATCAGCCTGTATATCTATTTCAACTACTGTGCTTTATTCCCTACTTTCAGTTCCATATTATGTACCTACTTAACTGTAAGTAGTTACCAAACTGTATAGGTATATACTTAACGTACAAGACTGTATGTACCTACTTCTAAGTAGGTACTTTATCGGTCTCTACGTAATGTCAGATATATAAAAATCTTACCTAGATAATATGAAATGACTACTAGCGGTACTATATAGCACTCTATAGCAACTTGCCCGATTCACCACCTTAACTATTTCGGGTTACGTAATGACACTGTTTTGTACTGTGTCCCATAACGAGGGCTACATCGGTCTCTACGTAATGTCAGATATATAAAAATCCTACCTAGATATGCAATGACTACTAGCGGTACTATATAGCACTCTACAGCAACTTGCCCGATTCACCACCTTACTATTCCGGTCACCGTAATTACACTGTTTTGTACTGTGTTCCATAACGGAGGGTAGGATAACCGGAAAACGCATCTATATCTGCTTGATCCTCGAGACCTCGGTTTTCTCTTACCATTACGAGAGATGCGTGCTAGCTCACTGTCTTACTCCTCAAAAACTGCTTTGTATTTGCAAATTAAATGACTACCTAAATTTAGATACTCTTCAAACAGATGCCTTCGGCGTACCAAAATAACTCCTTCATAGTAAAATCCCACATTCGCAACATTGAGATCAGAAAGAACGTGTTGGAGTAAGAATTAGAAAGAGCATAAAAAGAAAACGTGGCAATGGCAGATTAAATGAAAAAACATTAAAAATGCGAAAGTGTGGGGTGCAGATACCCGCGAGGAGACCTAGGTTGAAATTCCTCGATTAAATCGGACTATGTCCGAAACCGGTGTGGTTGTACAAATAAAGTAATTGGTGTGAAGGAAGCCAGGCTGGTCCGTAGAAAATAGGAATCCTGACATTTGGCACTTGGACACTACCTACCTTCAAAACGACGCAACGCGCAATGAATGCAGCCAAAACAACATCACTCAACGCAATGTGCATAATATAGGTACCAGGTACATAATATTATATATTTAAATCCGTCGACTCACACAATTACGTTTTGGATATAAATGTTGCAGCTATAGTTTGTACATAAGACTTAGAACTCAGGACACGGTTTTCACCCTCACCCGCCGCGTTTACGAGCCCGCGGCTTCTTTTGAATGTGGGTTTATATAATATTAAAAAAGACCACATTTCACTACGCGCGTTACACCCACAGCGCCCGCGGTTACCACGGCAACGGTCGCCCGCCGGCAGAATCGTAGTTTGCGAGCGATGATTTTAACCGCGACGGCTGTGTGATCGCACAAGTTACCAGTCTCGTGAGTTTTGAAATAAAACCAATTCCACGACCGCGGCGGGTGCGGGTGGAAAACCCCTCCGTGAGTTCTTAGCTTAACTATTGCTGCACTCATGTCAAGCTCACTGCTTGTGGAGAGTGAAGCGGCTACCTTCCCTTGAGAATACATTCTACAAGTAAATAGCACCATACATTTAGCTTTACGGCAGTAAGAAGTAGGTAATGTACACTACGTTGTAATGAAATTCAATTGTTTATAAGGTTCTTCGTCACAAAGGTCACAAAGGTGCAGAGCAGACAGGAGACCGCTTCTGCGTAAAAACTAAAAATCCTTAAATAACACGAACGGATGTCTGGCCCCAAAACCTTGCGAGATATAGCAGAGATGAGGCTTCAGACTTAATTTATGTTACTCCTAGTTTCCGAAAGCCAATTAATTTTAATGTACGATTTATATCATAATAACAGTTGTAGGTAGGTAACATAAGTTTGGATGAGGCTGTTTAGATGAACCATTAATGACCTACCTACAAAATTTTCTTTACAGGTCAACTCTTGTTTTACAAGATATTAATTTACGCAAACTTACTCTTTCTGGGGCTGTTAGAAAAAAAACGTTATTTTGCTTATAATAAGTTTATTACATTAAAACTTCTTAAAGGATTTCTTTGACCCTTTCCCTTTCGAAACCTTCAATACGTTGAACCTGACAGTCTTCGACAGTGGCCGGCACTCACCAATAGTGACAATATCGCCTAGTTCAACGTCCCTGGAATTTTTTTATTTGAATGTTATTAATATGCATTAATAAAACATAATATAATATCAATATTGTTGTGTGATCAGAATTTGGGTTAGAAAACACATTTATCGTCAAATAGTCTTCGGAAGACCGTCGTGTGATTATCATCATTTGAAATAATAATGTCAAAACTTAAGTGCGAGTTATATAAAATCGTATATACTATATATTTGGTACAGTATATTGCTATAAGATGTTTACAATCATATTGTAACCATCTTGTAATCTATATATGTATATAAAAATCAATTGCTGTTCGTTAGTCTCGCTAAAACTCGAAAACGGCTGAACCGATTTCGCTAATTTTGGTTTTTAATTATTTGTTCAAGTCCAGGGAAGGTTTAAAAGATAAGAAAAATGAAAAACTTGCAAGAAAACTAAGAAAAACAACATTTTACTTTTTCCCATACAAACTGAACGGGTGGAACAAAGTTCGCCGGGACAGCTAGTCAATAATAAATATTTTGTACAACTGGAGTGTGCGACAAACACTACACATATTCGTGTGTAACTTCTCTTTTGCTTAGAAAAAATGAAGTTACACGCCAGATCATCGAGCGCGTAAGTTAAAAGTGAGGGAGTCATCTGCATTATCAGCCTACCTCTACTTCACAAGGAGAATTCGTAAGTTCGGTTGAAAGCAAGCCTATCAAAACCCACAACTCTAGATCAGTAGATCAACTCTTGAATCCTGATTTCAATCGAATTGTATATAATATTTTAAGTACTGCTGCCCTCACTACTAGCATATTTTTTAAGATTTAGTTAATAACAAACAATAACTAATAATCACATTAGGGGTTTTCAATCAACTGTACTAATCGAAGGATTTAAATAAATACCTGAACAAAGAACAATGCCCATCTTTCATACATTGAAAAACCTGTCAAATGATTTTTTGTTTACAAGTTGTATATGAAGCACTACTATTGTTTTCAACGTAATATTGTTTACTTTAAATAAATATTAATTCATTTTGTCTTAATTAAGTCGGAAAGAAAATCAATAGAGATTACCTATATGTTTTTTGAGGTTACATAGAGAAACTTTGAAGTGCTAAGCAGCAAAGTACCATCTGTGTCTATCAAAAGTGTTAAACTAATCTCGCATGACACGACGTGACTGCACTGTCAAAACTATACATCATTTTCACACAGAATATTTTTCTGTGTGTAATGATTTTTTAATTATAAATCTTTTGGTACGCAACTAAAAATAAGTATTTGTAGTTCAATTATACATATTTTTACTTGCATATTACGTTAAAGCTGCTTTAATATATTACTAATCATAAATCACTATTATAAAAACGGTACGTGGTGGCAGTAATGGGTAACAATAATCGTGGAACAGAACATTTCAAACACTTTAACCACAGATAATCAGTTATTGTTTAATGTGCCATTTTATATGTCATTTTAAATACCTATTTTTTCAAGACTTTCAAATTAAAAACATCCATTTATAAACTTAGCAATAAAAAAGTAATGAGTGATTTTATGATAACAAAAAATCAGCAATTTTTTGAGATACCTTACATCATTATTCACGATAACTATTTCTAAGGTCAATTATGGGCATTGTTCTTTGAATACCTTGTCCATAAAAATAAATAAAATACAATTATAAAAAAACAATTTATTTTATTGGATTCATTGAACTTTTTGAAAACTAATGTTAATAGACTAAAGTACCCGTCACGAGAAGCTATAAATTATGTAAACAAACGTTCGGGAGTTAACAACATTTGGTTCAAAGATAAAAGTTTTTTTTAAATATTTAATTATAAATTCAATTAATTAATAATTTAAATATGTATAATAAATTACGTATGTTTTGACATTTTTTTCGTGGCAAATTGATTTCCTTAGATGTACTGGGTACTGGCTTCATTATACGTTAATACACAATAACAAATAATGGATAAAAAAAATAAAATGAAGGCAACAATTAACAAAACTAACAACAATAACAAAGTGATAACGAAAAGATAAAAAAAATAACAATAACAACCAAATCCGCGATTTTAACAAAGCAATGAAAAATTCAAAACTCGAATGACGCGTTTATTTCAAAAAGGTTTGCATTCCCGGCGACCGGCGCGTCCCCGTACCAAGACACTCAAACGTCAGTCTTTAGATATGATCCGACTAAATTAAGTAGGTTGTTACTTTCATATAACCCGTCTATATTTTTATTTCGATTGAATATGGTCAGTTCATTATTGTCTCGAAGTAAAAATAATTACTTGGTAAAAGATGTTTGTTTACATAATTTATAGCTTCTCGTGACGGGTACTATAGGCTAGTATTGTGTTCAAGAGTACTTAAAATGACATGAAATCCCATTCCAATTTGCATAAAATCGAGATTCAAGAGTAATCCTACTGCACCAGGGTAAAACATCAGTACTCCATAAAGTTATAATTTATTTTAAAAGTAATAGAAGGTTGTAAACTTTAGTCTCCAAAGTCCAAACCATCTTTACATCTTGGGGTGTCCGTAGATGGCTTCTTTTCATTATCAGGATTTGTGCCTGCTTTTATATAATCAAATTAGCATTATTTTTAAGAAAATAAAATATACATACCTGAAGCAAGGTGACAAGTGTACAGACATGTTCCTGTGTCTTTTTTCGAATCTGTTGTATTTAGGGAGATAGTGTAGATAATCTCGCCTGATGACGATGGTACGTTGCATTTTCATCTTTTGCACCACACCAGTCAAGATTCGCCCTCTGATGGAGACATTTCCCGTGAATGGGCACTTCTTGTCGATGTATGTGCCTTCAATTGCCTGTAATTTATGCAGTATAACATTGAGAATAAGGTCTTTTTACTTTATATTATTTATGGACTTACTTAGTGGTAATAATGAATGCTTTTAATTATGGTACTATTATTTTATTAAAATTTAGTAGTGACCATCACTTCAACAATGTTCTATTAAGTCTAGAAAATAATAGATTATCTAGTTATAATAAAAGATCAATGACTACCTAGTTGGCCGAGAGCTTCAATTCTCAATGGAAGCACGAATCTGGGTGTTCAGTTCAGTTAAATTTGTTCTGATATATAAGTATTTTTATCTTTGTTAATGTGCTATAATGTACTATGGACAAGTAAAATTGTTAAATCACAGAAAATGTATTTTCAATCTGTTTAATTTTAACATAAACAAAGAATGTTTGGAGTGAACCTAAATAATAAATTACTAATATTAATAAGGATTGTAAGGACCGATGATATTCAAGGTCATGACAATAATTAAAAGCAATCACTTATTCAGAACTTGGGTTGAAACACTGGCTTCTTCATATTGTCATCAGAAGACCGTCGTGTGATTTTCATCATGTAAATATAAATTTACTGCTCGGCTTAAACAAAATAACTTATTTATTTATAAAGAAGTTATTTTGTTTTACTTTTTATAAATTAAAAATGGTTGTATGTGTGACCAACACCTTGTGAATGGTTAATACAAGTTTGACTTTTATATTAAGACTTAACATAATGATGTGATGAAGTTAGCAAATATACAAAAAACAACACATTGAAGATATACAATAGTAGTACAAATTAAACGAAATAAAAGCTAAATCAAATAAAGTAATAAGTACTTGTATACATATTGCAAGTATTGTACTGATTCCTTACTACACATTTCAGTTAGTGTAGATATTTTTTTATGAGACTATGAGACTCAAACTTTTGCATTAGTAAGTTTACTGGTCACCATATGCTTCAAGACCAGATCAGATTCAATTTTGATAAGTTTTTGAAGAATTTAAGACCTAGTTTCCCTGATTACACTCGAATAATCTAGCTAACTAAATTAAACACAAATTTGTTATTACATCCTAGAACTAAAATTTAACAGGTCAAATATTGCCTAATAATGTAATTCAGTAAATAAATAGGTCACTATACATATATTATGGTTATAAAATTGTCAAGAATTTTAATTTATTGATTAACGAAGTAGCATTACCATAATTTGTACATAAGCTTGATTGCATATTAGATAAGTGAAAAATGAAATTGAAAAGAAGTGAGTGATGAACATTATTAAATTTTTTAAAGTTACCATAGCTCACTATCCATTCATAAAACAATGCACTTTTATAAAACATATGGCATAAGTTTCTGTAGGTGTTAATTCAAAATCAAGAACTTGATTAAATAAAAGGTGCTTGTTTTTTGTAAGAATAGCAAAAACCCTTATTATTGACCCTTACAATCAGTAGCATTCACATGAAACATGCAAACTTACCCTTTACCTTGAAATATGTGACAAGTGAGCAGAATCTGCTCAAATCCTGGCATACATTGAACATAGACCAATACCCTTAATGTCACCATCAACATTTCATTTAGTCAAGGCGTCTAATTACTGGTAACTACTAGCAAGTCTCACATGGTTTTACTAGTTAGATTTCAATACCTAGTTAACAAAATTGTAGTTAACTTAACATGTACCTCATACCCTTTCACTTAATGAGCCCATTTAAATGACTTTGAAGCTTTTGGATTAGTTCCATTTGAATTTAATCAAATCCAACAAATGCTTATAGATTAGCTTACTAAAAGTACATATTTAAATGTTCATAAGATTGCAAAGGGCTGTTCACATTGTAATAACATTAAGAATAGATAAATTCCTGTTACATAATGTGCTGCATACTGTAGTCACAACAGTTTTAAGACAGTTTATTGCATTGCAACACACAAAGAAATGCATGAAACATATCATAGACAAAATTATTTGACGCCCCAAAAAACTGTACTGATAAGTCGAATGATTATCAGCTTCCCTTTTTAACTGAATTTAAATAAGGAGGCCGTTCCTAATTCGACTGTTTGATTTTTTTGTACATAATAAGCAAACCAATTTACTGGTTCTTTTTACTATTTATATTACGTGGCTATTTACATTTAAAAATTAAATATCATATTTTTTTATTATATTTTACAAGATTAATGATCTCATATTAATAGAAATGTTACAATTTAAAATAATATATATATATATATATATGAATTAATGTTATGTCAAATATTTTCACTATTATGACATGAAAGTTAGTCTAAAATAAAATATACCAATAACATATAAAAGATATATTATAGAAAGATTTAAAAGTTGAAGGCTAAAGAATTTAATTTATTAAGGCCAAGGTTCAAAAATTGTAGCCATTTGTTGTGTCACACAATGTCTAAGGCCAATATTAATAATCAATCCTAATCCAAAACTCGCTGTCCAAGATTGATATTTTGATCCATTTTTATGTTATTGCTTGTCAATAACTATCTGTGGACAGGATAATTATGGCAATTAGATATAGGATAGGCCGGCGGATACGCAGCTATCAAGATTGTTTGAAATCCATCCTTAGAGAAATATTATTAACATTGGCCGTTAGTCAGAAATTAAACATTAATTAAGGAATTAGGATTTAGAAGTCTGTGAGCTAAACCAACAATTGTAAGTCAGTAAAATTATGCCAGATGTAGACACATTGACTAATATGTAACATACATTTAGAAAACTAAATTTGAGATAAATATTAACAAGGTTTGAAAAATTTATTCCTGATGGTGTCATTACGAAAATTCCTCTAGCATTAGCAATACCATTAGCAACGAAGCCACCACCGAGCTGTCACGGAGCCCATAAATCAATAAAAATCAGACCTCACGTGGAGTCTTGAAACCTAAGCCAACATTTTTGCTGTGCCGCATATCCTTCCGTTTCATCCCCCCCTTCCGGTTAAGAAAAACCGTGGACTGCTTTTGAAACGCTTTCTCTGTCTACGGAAAAAACACACATTAATATCACACAGCATGCGTTACCTCTCGTGGTGTTTTGAAACCAAGTCCCACGTCTTTGTGGTACCTCAGTGGTTTCCGACTCCTTTTCACACCGATACCCTTCTTACGGTTTAAGAACACCGTTGGTTGCTTTTGAAATGAACGCTCAGTCTGCAATTTATCATAAATATTAAGCAAAAAATACAAAAGTATTAGCTATCTGAAATAGATAATGTTACTTTTTTATTAGTGCTTTGCTTACAATGTCACAACGACTGCTTTAGAAAAAAGAATATGTTTCACATAATAAATATTACATATAATTTGCAAATGCAGAAAGACTAGAAGTATTATGTTGTGCTGACAATCAATATCATCTGCTATCCTATCCTAGCCTACACTCCAAAATCATAAAATATCAATATCGAGCACGTTACGATACGGCGGGTATCAGCTGGAACAGTTATGGTGCAAGTTCCTCTGTGTCTTATATTTTATCTTACTAGTATAACTTGTCTCTTGCTAAGATCTAAAATTGCAATCTACTTCAACTATGGTAAATATTTGCTATTTCATACACGTAGAACAATGTTAAAAAGCTAACCTCTCCGATATCATGTCACTGTAAAAAATCAAGTTTATAAAATATATCATTCTTCAGACTGATTATACTTTCGACGTTTATTCTAAAGACACATCAACATTATTTTATTATTGAATTTATCTATTAAACAAAACAGAAATATTTATTTAGAAAATCACACTTCCTAGAGTATAACCCCACGTGGATGCTTTCGAAAAAAACATTAAATTGTTAAAAATAGTAAGGAACTAGATGTGAGTTTAAAAACTTTAGGTTTTTGTACGAAAAATAGGATTTAAAGAATCTGTAACAATAGAAAATAGTAATTTTTAAATTAAAATAATTACACACCTGATCCGCCATTTTGCTTGACAAATGAAAAGAACTTGGGTTGCCAACGCTTGTTTAGAGTTTTCCTCCTAAAAGTATTTAAAAATGGGCCATCGTGTAGTGGGCGGATTGGTGACTTATGAGCTGGCGGCTCGCGAGCCATTGGCCGCGTGAAAATGGGACAATGTGTGTCATAGCCAAGTCCAATATTTAGAACATGCAGTTTTGTTTGTCCGTTAAAAGAATTGAGATATTATATACGGGTGATAAATTTCCGAGTAGAAAATCCAGAAACTTTTATTACGTGAACATGAAATTGAAACTTACGAAATATTTTTTAGACGAGTAAAATATTATCCTGTATCTGAAAACCAATTAAGTCCAACCTACAGCTTGGATTTCTCGTTTTGTCACTAATTTGTAAGGGGAAATTTAATAGTCAGAAAAAAGAGGTTTAACGTATCTGTCTGTGGCATAACTTTTGAACGGATGGATTTATTTTCATGCAGATTTTTTGTGAAAAACCTATCGTGCTCGAGGTGGTTATTGCATTACCCACAGGTGGTTTCGAGGGTTATTGAAAAATTTAATGGTATTGTTACTTTTATACAAAACTTTATTACGAGGTCTATTAATACATCTAATTATCAGACGTTTTTTTATACACCTAGTAGTACTTCTGTTCCAAATATCAAGTCTGGGGCACCTGGAAGTAGGTTGTTATTCTTTCTACAAATCACAAATTGGTCAAGTGGCTAGCGTACACGCCTAACTCCAACATCAACATCATCAACATCATACATCAACCAACCGCGAGGCTCGGGTTCGATTCCCGACGGGGGCAGGCATTTGTGTGGTAAACATTTAGATGTGTGCATTTCCGGGTCTGGGTGTTTGTAAAATTTATTCTAGTATCTATTTAAGTATTTATACGTACTAGTATCGTTGACGAACACCCATAACACAAGCATTTATTTGCTTACTTTGGGGATTGTGTTTGTTGATTCAATTTGTGTGACTTGTCCAGGGATACTTATTTATTATTTATTTATTATATTATGCACCAATAATTCGATAACTGTTTATTATATATTTATCAACCAATTTCAAAAAAGAAAAAGGGTATGTAGTTAAATTTTATATTTTTTATGTTGGATTTTTTTTTATGATATTGGAAGGCAAACAAGCAGACGGATTTCCTGATGGTAAGAAATTCACGCCGCCTAGAGACACCAAAGGTGGTAATGGTGCGTTGCCAACCTGGAGCCGGGATGTTAGGCCTCAAGCAAAAGTAAGTTTACCGGCTACCTTACCCTCCGAACCGGAACACGTCATGACATTATGGCGGCAGGAATAGGTAAGGCGGTGGTACCAATCCGGGCGAGTCGCTGCTAAACTCTACCACCTAGTCAGAATTCACGGTGTTAGTGACAGTGAGTCTTTGCTCGCCTTTTACGAGCTGCCTGGCAAGGAAGGCAGATGGTCTATGCTACAAAGGAGCCCGGACCAACATGGGGGAAAAGCCCGGACCAACA
>NJDD01005379.1:0-12348 GCA_002245505.1 Calephelis nemesis
ACACATATTTCCGCAAATAAATAATTTTCTTTCTTTCTTTCTTTCTTTCTTTCAATCACTTTATCAATTAAAAAACCGCATCAAAATCTGTTGTGTAGTTTTAAAGATTTTAACAAACAAAGTGACATAGGGACAGAAGCGACCTTGTTTTATACTTAGAGCTAGCGGACAGGCAAATGTTGTTTTGCAATTTTAAATTTTTAGAAATTATTTTAGTAGAAATAAATAAATAAATTTGAATGGGCCACCTACTTAGTACCTACTATCGCCCACTGGGTGTTAGTAAATCGATGCAGAACTTTCTATAAGTACTTATAAAAGCGCCTTCACGCCCATACCTCGAAGAGGTAGGCAGAGGCACAACCAGGGCACCTACACTAAGTCCCAAAATGTGATAGGTGGCAAGTCTAAAGCCAACCGGGCACATAACCAATCCCGACAACGTTACTTTTATTACAAAATTAAAAATACCTACACATTTTTTATTTATTTTGTTGCTCGACCTGGGAATACCTATATACCTACAAACTGTTTAATAATAGACTCATAGAACTAATTGCTTCTATATATTCTAAGAATTGCTTGTTTCACATTTTGCGAAAGCATCTCTTCTTAGAAAGCTTAATTAAAAGATTAATACTATATTGTGAAACTCTGGGGAACAATACAAGGACAAGTCTTTCTACTTAAGTAATTCTTAAGAATTAACTAGACTTCTTAGAGAAAATTTATAACGACTATATACAAAGTCTTAGAATCTAGAAAGTTGTGTAAAATACGGTTGTGATTTCAGAATTACTGATAAAATGTTTAGGATTGATGTCATCTCGTTCTTTTTTTAACAAGTGTAATGCACAATTGTACTATTTTATTTGAAAACTAAATCTCTAAAAGTTACTAAAATTATTTTATGTAACTACTTGCCAACTCTTCGGATTTCGTGCAATTTAACATTGATAAATTAGTGTTGACAGTTTGTTAAGAAAAAAAGTATTGTTCTTTCTATTTTCTTGGTTTTTCTCTTTGTAAACACCTTTTCCTTTTATTATTTAACACAACAAAGAAATAAATAAACAACAAATAAAGGGACATCGTTCTATGTTTAAAACTGTCAGACAAGAAGACATACATACGCTCGAAAAACATTACTCCCCACCTATGCAGCCTTTCCCACAGTGGGCGATAACGCCCCATTGTGGACGCTGGAAGCCTAGAGGGGGGCGGTACAAATCTTGGAAAAAGTATCTTCACGCCCATATCCCCGAACAGGTAGGCAAAGGCACAATCAGGGCACCCACGACTAGCCAAATACACTAAGTCCCACGATGTGATAGGTGGCAAGCCTATAGCCAACCGGGCACATATCCAATCCCGAGAAACATTTTTTTTTCTTAGAAAATTGGAAAAACCCAATTTTCTTTTTGTTGGCCGACCCGAGATTCGAACCCGCGACCTCATGCAGTCAAGTCCAACAACTGAACCGCTAGACCACAGAGACGACAAAAAAAATTTTTTTTTAAACTCCAGGCGAAACAAATATGTTATTGAGGTCATTGACAAGAAAAAAACGAGGTGGGGTGCGCTACAAAACAACTGGTTTTCAAAGTGGGCATTACATGAAATAAGTTCGGAAATCTCTGGTGTATACGGTCGGGTAAAAAGAAGAATGTTATCAAGTTTGAGAACAGCTGGACACCAGTCCAACGTCGCGTAACAGAGCTAATTCGTTCGCCGTATTCTGCAGTAATTTCATATGCAGATTTAAATTTCCGACAGTTTCAATAATTGATAGATAACTGACGAGTTAATAATAACTTAAGTGTTTTAAAAACACTACAGCTGTGGAGTAGGGCTGTGATAGCCCTACCTTCCATACTAAATACCATTGTTGAGTTGGTCCGGGCTCCTTTGTGGAATAGACCATCTGCCTTCATGCCAGGCAGCTCGTAAAAGGCGAGCCTATGCTTACCGCCACTAGCACCGTCACATCTGACTAAGAGAGAATTGGTACCACCGCCTTTCCTATTCCTGCTACCATAACGTCGGTGCTTGCCGTTGTCATGTTGCGGTAAACTTATATTTGCTCGAACATTAGGCACGTAAGCCTAACACATCGACCACAGGATAGCGACGCATCTAAACATGTATAGTGTCTATAAACTGAGGTTATTTCTTACCATCAAAGAGCCGTGCCTGTTCGATGTATTTTAATACATATTTAAATATGTTATATCAAATATCCTTATAAAAAAAACTATATCACTGCCCTTACAATAGTACCGTTCCAAAGGTAAGGTTACGTACGTTTGTTCACACTATTATTAATTTATATTCATTGAAATTTTTAAGACTATTTTCTTAATTTAAATTCATTAAAATTTATTTTCTATTTTTTAGTTCGGTTTTCTATAAAAAGCGTGTTTTTTACTTTTTTTAAACTATTACTTATTTTCTACTTTTTAGTCTGGATTATTTATAATAGCTTGTTTTTTTTATTTTAAACTATTGCACGACTCATGATGCGAAGCATCAGAGAGTGCTTTATGATCGAAAAATTTTTTTTCGCCTTATTTTGGCAACTATTTTTAGTATTATAGCCTTGTTAGTTAAAGGAAGCAAGATATTTTGCGTACTATTGTCGAGATAATTTAACGGAGATTAATTCTATACTTGCTAAAGATTAATTTAGTGCAATAGAAACGGAAAAAAATATAGTTGCAAACAACTAAACAACTTTTCTGTTTTAATTCGTTAGGCAAATATAGTGCCGTTTCGGTATGTACAATCCATTTGGATATTTGATGCTGATAGCACCGTTTGGTGCAAACTTTCAAAAATATCTTTATCTATCATTAGGCTTGTTACATAACAAGGTTACATATTTTTTTTAATTTTTACGTTTTAATAAAATTTACATGTCTTACGACTTAACAAATTATTTATATTCTTTATATATCTCATACACGTTTTCTATTACTGAATACCAATAGTCTACTCCCCTACATAAATATGAGCAACGGACTAACGTAGACACGCGTTTTTTTTTCTATTTTTTTTAATTCAAATTTATTAAAATTTATTTTCTATTTTTTAGTTTGGTTTTTATAAAAAAGTAGTTTTAGTTTTTTTAAAACTATTATTTATTTTTTACTTTTTACTTTGGATTCTTTATAAAACCGTGATTTTTTAATTTTTATAAACTATTATTTGTTTTGTAGAATTCTCTTTAGTATACAAAAATTTGTCAATATTAGAGAAAACGGCTAAAGATAATTATTGGAAATAAAAATTAACATCGAGTCCTACCTTATCGACTGTAGAGAAAAAATATAGAAAATTTTAATTCATTTTCTTACCTTATCGATTAAAGATGAAAATTATATAAATTAACAAAAATGATATTTTGCAAATTGAAAAATGAAATAATTTTATCAAATTAGTGTATTGTCATCGGTCCTCAATAAATCTACAAAGTTTGAACAAAATCTGGCTGTTTAAAGTGGGTCAAAATCGCGCCCAAAGTAGTCGGTTACAAACATACAAACATACAAACATACAGCTGGTGAAGCTAATAAAAAGCGTATAAAAATGGGCTAATAATCCCAAGGTTACATTGGTAAAGCTCTGTTATTGTTGAAAAATATTATCTACCTTCGTCCAAAGATAGAAAAAGTATTATCTTTCCGTCTAATGACTAAGGTCCTACTGAAAATTGTTTGAACTGGTATTTAGGCTACATGGCTTCAAAACTATAATACCACGACGTAGTATTTGTGTGTGAATAATCCTTTGCTAGCCTCTACATAGTTACGTGACAAGTCAGATGATCGTATACCAGAGACCCTGACCAACCGGGAAATTCTACAAAAAAATTGTCTAACCCACTCAAAAGATAGAAAACCTTTTATTCCAATATTACAAGAGGCTCCCGTATGAATGAAGCCTCGACCAACAGGTAAAACATACTAAATTAATTAATAAATGAGGAGTGTGTTTCTTCTTTTTCTGTCGAAACGGAGCGGTCGTGGTTGTTTAATTATATTTTAGTGGAGAAAGTCTGGAAAAATTCTGAGAAATCAGGAAAAAACAGGCTAATTCTTATTACGATATCAAAACTGGAGATAAGACAATAACTTTAATAGTCTGGCTAATTCTAGAGCAGGGGTGGGCAAATTCTTTTGTCCGCGTCGCGCGTTTTGTCTTTTAAAGTAAAGATTCGGTATCTCAATTGTTAAAATTTCAATAGTTTTTTAACATTTCGACCATTAATTTTTTAAGGAGGTTCATATTTTTACTAAAAAAAACCCTCGGCGGGCCGGATTAAAACCTATCAAGGGCCGGATCCGGCCCGCGGGCCGTAATTTGCCCACCCCTGTTCTAGAGGAACAGCTAATCTATACTTACTATAAAACAGCAAAAGAGGGAATTCTGTACATCAATATCTATACAGCATGTCCGGACACGACCTAGCGATAATTTTAGGTTACAAAATACACCTTTTTTTAACAAAAAAGACACCCATATGTGGAAGTCTACCCGCCCTCAGTTGAAATGACCGCCATTTTATTTATTTTTTAATCATACATCTGCCAAAAATACCAATATCAGAGATATTTTATATACAGAAAGTTCCTACAGATGTAAAAATATGTAATTTAAAAGGTAAAAATAGCATCAAATAAAAATTAACACCATGGAAATTTCTGACTTGGAAATTACAATGCTAATTTAGTTAATAACTAGTAATGGGCCAGCTAAATAAGTCTACTAAGCGGATGAGCCTTCATGCAGCAGTTAGTACTCAACAAAAAACTATTTATTTTCTCAAAGTTTCATCTTTCAAAATAATCTTAAATGAAAAATCTCGCGACACGCTTAAAACCATTTCAATTCACTAAGTGAATGAGTTGAGTCTGTTTTTATAATGTTTATTTTACTGCGAATTTCCAGATGCTACTTCAATTTCTTTCAATTATTTAATAAAGTAATTAATTTGTTAGTTCCGCTATTGCTATTAATTATTATATAATTAATTAGTGTTTTTATATTAAAACTAGCTGGTGTCATGGCGTGGCCTACGTGGTAAATGGCCAAACAGGAACATTTTTTCGGGATAAAAACCATCCTATGTGTTAATCCAACTTACCTTTTATGTGTCTTCCAAATTTCATGGAAATCGGTTCAGTAAATTTTGCGTGAAAAAGTAACAAACAAACATAAAAACATACAAACTTTAGAATTTATAATATTACTAATCTTCATTCTTTTAAACTAGCATTGTTAATTTACATGGAACTACGCGGGCAACAGCTAGTAGGTTATACACTTATACAGGTTAAAATCTCAAATCATTACCACGTTATGGTAACAAATATTAATATAGTACAACATTATTAATTTTATACAAAACCCACCAACTAACAGACAACAATGAAGCCACGTATTTTGAATTTCACGTTCTATCTTTGCTTACCCGTTCTTTAGAATTTCAAAATAATAAATGTAAAATGCTTCTGGAAAATTCAATATTGCGATGTAAAGAATCGAACAAGTCCGGAATTTTAAATTTTCGATAAAACTATAACTCCATAAAGAGCGTTTCATTGGTCGAGAGGTTGGTTTATAAGCCAACGAACATTCTCGAACCATGTGTTCAATTCCTGACATATTGCCCATATGAAAGAGTGTCATCAAATGGATGATACTTTAAAGCGGGCATCCGTTTAGGTGTTGGGATAAAAAGAACCCTCCGTCACTCCAGCCTTTATCCACATTCGTAAGTTTTACTATAACATTTTTTTTATTTAATATAGGAGACGGAAGCAGACGGATTTCCTGATGGTAAGAAATTCACGCCGCCTAGAGACACCAAAGGTGGTAATGATGCGTTGCCAACCTGAGGCCGGGACGTTTGGCCTCAAGCAACAGTAAGTTCACCGGCTATCTTACTCTCCAAACCGGAACACGTCAACGGCAAGCATAGGACGTTTTGGGAGCAGGAATAGGTAGGGCGGTAGTACCAATCCAGTCAAGTCGCTGAGAAACTCTACCATCTAGAAGGATGTCACGGTGTTAGTGACGGTGAGCCTTTGCTCGCCTTTTATGTGTGTACCAAGTTTAATAAAATCCGTTCAGCATTTTTTGCGTAAAGGAGTAACAAATATACAGACAAACTTTTCGCATTTTAATATCATAGGATTTAAAGAACTAGCTGACCGGCGAATGTAGTTTTGCCATTTTACATTTTTAGAGATTATTGTAGTAGAAAGAAATAAGTAAATTTGTTTGGCCTGCCACTTGTGTCACCCAAAGGGTATTACTTAGAGGGATATAGTGTAGATAACAACATACATATTCTCTACAGAGTGTGCATATTAAATAATATCAAACATTGCACAAAATTTTGATATATAGTTTTTAACACTATCCGCCGCACTCAAATATCTTAAATACCTTTTAATCAGTCATTAATTTTCTATACAAAATTGTGTTAATTGACGTTTCAATTAATTCATTATTCGTCTGTCGAGTGTCACATAAAAATCGATGGAGAACTTTCTATGAGTATCTTTATAAGTACATATAAAAGCGTATTCACACCCATATCCCCGAAGAGGTAGGCAGAGGCACAACCAGGGCAGAAGATACTAAGTCCCACAATGTGATAGGTGGCAAGCCCATCGCCAGCCGGGCACATACCTAATTCTGGCAACATTATTTTTATTAGAAAATTTAAAGCAACACTTTCTACTTATTTTGTTGTTTCCCGACCGTGGGTTACCTATATACCTATAAACTGTTTAATAATAGACTACTAATTGCTTCTATATATTCTAAGAAATGTTTGTTTTATATTTTGCGAAAGCATCTCTTCTTAGAAAGCTTAATTAAAAGATTAATAATACTATATTGTGAAACTCTGGGGAACAATACAAGGACAAGTCTTTTTACTTAAGAAACTCTTAAGAATTAACTAGACTTAGAGAAAATTTATAACGACTATGTAATAAGTCTTAGAATCTAGAAAGTTGTGTAAAATACGGTTGTAATTTCAGAATAACTGATAAAATGCTTAGGATTGATGCCTAGTCGTACTTTGACATTGATAACTGTCAACAGTTTGTTTAGGAAATACTATGTAAAGCATTGTTCTTCCTATTTTCCCAGTTTTTCTCTTCACAAAATTTTTAATTAAAACAAAAACAAAACAAAATTGATAAATCTTTTCAAGCATGATGCGATATCCAAAGGATATAGGGATTCATGTTTTTACATGTATAAGACTACATTAGGGGGTGTCCACAAATTACGTGAGCTGTTTAAGGGAGGGAGGGGGTCGATTCGAATCTCACCTAATCGTACGTTGGGGAGAAAGGGGGTCGCGACAAAAAACACGCAATTTTTATTGCTTAAATCACAAAAAAATATGCTGTTTTGGTCCATTTCATCCATACTGAAGGCACATGCTTAAGATTTAATATTAAGCGTAATCGTAATACGATGAAGACCATTCACTAATTCCTTCAAAGAAAAATAATTTCATTCATTTTTGCTGTAAGAATCCAATACATTTAAGTAAGAAACCCACATTTTGAAAAATCTCGCGTGAGATTGGGGGATGGGGGAGGGGGTTGAATAAAATCTCACGACATCTCACCATGGGGGGAGGGAAGGTCAAAAAATGTAAAAAAACATCTCACGTAATTTATGGACGCCCCCTTATGTCTTTTTATAGGACTAGACAACAAACAAGCACATGGCTATATTGCCTATTGACAGCACAGATGTGTAAAACCTGTAAATCTACAGACGTCCGACTACTTTCTCTGCCAGACCGGAACATGGCAATAGCAAACACTCTAATGATGATGCCAAACAGTGTAATTACGGTCACAAACCCTGACATTATGGTGTCAGAATTAGATTATCCTGTAGAATACTAGTAAACATAATACAGCACCAGTAAAACTCTTTGTTTTGGCTACCTACAATTTTTTTCATCTTAAAAATATCATTTAAGTTGGTCAACCTATTTTCGAATTTAAGTGATATTGATAAACAACTAATGATTTTTCAATACCATCATTAAAATATTATTCAGTATTTTTAGCACACTCATAAAAGTATTACAGATTTGTGCAACAAAAAAACTAAAGTATGTTAATGTTTCCACGCCCATTTCCCGAATGAGTAGGCTGAGGTACAGGCTACAGCCCACCGTGAACAAATCCGTGCCCCACGTTTATCGGAAGGTACTTAGTACTACAATGTTATAATAGATGTCAAACCTATTGAAAATAGGTGGAAAATTGGAAAAACAAAGTATAAGTTTCCCGATATTTTCCCTGTGACAGTCCGGGCTCCTTTGCAGAATAGGCCTTCTGCCCTGCCAGGCAGCTCGTAAAGGCGAGCATAGGCTTACCGTCACTAACACCGTGACATCTGACTGGTTAGTTTCGCAGCGACTCACCCGGATTGGTACCACCGCCTTACCTATTCCTGCCGCCATAACCTCATGAAGTGTTCCGGTTTGGAAGGTAAATTCGCCGGTAAACTTACTTTTGCTCGAGGCCTAACATCCCGGTCGCAGGTTGGCAACGCACCATTATCACCTTTGGTGTCTCTAGGCGGCGTGAATTTCTTACCATCAGGAAATCCCCCTGCTTCCAATATCATAAAAAAACATAGGAATTAAACCCTGGGCCTAATGTAGTCAACGCCAACGCTGTGACAAAAAGTATTTTAACGAAATATTTAAACCATGTAAAACATAAACAAAACATTTAACTGCATATTACCCAAGAATTCGGTATGCTCTACTAAAAGTTCATAAAACTCTTCACATCATGACTCAAGCAGAAGTATCAAACGAGTTTTTATTGTTGGAACCTTCTCGCAATTAGGGCTGCCACCATTTTTTTCTTATAATCCTATATATAAAATCTAGCAGCAAACTTTTTTGTTATTATACATGTAAACGTTTTACTCAAATCACTTTATCTATTAAGAAAAAGCACATCAAAATCCGTTGGGTAGTTTTAAAGATTTAAAGATACATAGGGACAGACAGCGAAGAGCAACTTTGTTTTAGTCTATGCAAAGATTAATCCCTATTTCTCTTCGTAATAGCGTAGGTAACGATCGCATAATTACATGGGATAATTTTGTTAATTTATTTTTTGTTTTGTTAATTATTGAAAGGAGATTAATTAGTAGATTAATTATTTATTACTAATTATTTAATTATAATTGATCAATTTGTCGACTCTGTTATGTTCGTATTCTTAAAAGTCGAAAGTGTTTTCTGGGTTTGAAAGATTTTTTTATTCTTTCAACTATAACATAGGTATTGATTAGAAATACATGAAATTGCACAAACAAACCGCGAATGACTAATAACAATAATTAAATAATTCTTAATAGTTTATACAAAATAATGTTTTTGAAAACAATAACTAAGATAAGAATCCTATTAATATTATAAATGCGAAAGTTTGTATGTATGGATGTTTGTTACTCTTTCACGCAAAAACTACAAAGCCGATTACGATGAAATTTGGTATGTAGGTAGCTGAAGACCCAGAATAAAATATAGGCTACTTTTTATCCCGGTGTTCCCGCGGGATTGGGACTTACGCGGGTGAAACCGCGGGACGCAGCTAGTATTTTAATATTTTACTGTTTCCATATATTGTTTTTAAATTTACAAGGTTAGACAATCATCACGCATCATTAGTGCTATGTTATTGTTACTAAAGTAAGTTCAAAGATATGGAAAATGCATAAAATAACTCAAAATAAGCATGTGATTTGCTTATTTTTAGCATTTTTTTCTTCAACAAGTGCACTAATTCAAACTTGACAATTTGACCCTAAAAACGACGATTGAAATCAGTATTTGTCACTGCCGTGTTCCAATTCAAAAAGTATAGCAGAGACATCATTACAAATTCAGGTTGATATGTTCCATTGCGTATATTTCCTTCTGTCGAAGATTCGTTTGCTTATTTACTATCTAAAATACCTGTTTAGTAAAAAATCTCTTTCAGTGTCCGTAATCGGCGTGTTTGAATGAAATTAGTAATTAATGTGGAGAAAGCTAAGCAGGATTGCAAGAATAGTGACATTTGTTCGTTGATACTCTCTGCCTACCTCTTAAGAGACTTAACTTAAAGATATATATGTACACAAAAATCCTCTCATGCTATTTTCTTATCAGTGGCAACCCTATTTAAAACGCATATCTCTTCATATTTATCTATACAAGCCGCTACTGGATTAGTATCTTTTATTTACCAACGATAAATCCTGTCAATGTGTGTGTAACTACCTGCCGCATCCGTTGTCAAAGAAGCTCCCCTTAAATCACGTCCACATACAATTCCACTTTCTTTATCAGCTACTTAAAACGCAGTCATGTTCACGCCGCATTGGATCGTAAAAATCATGGCAAACAAAACCGTAATCGAATGAACTAAACGGACAAGACCAGTGAGTGCATTGAGATAATGGGGCCCAAGCTAGTTTAATTGTGGGGCCCTTGAACTTTATTTTGGAACTGGAAGGCAAGTAAGCAGATGGGTTTCCTAATTTCTCAAATTTCTCTTGAAGTTTTACGCCTCGTAAGAATGGTTCACCCTCATCATTCCCGTGTTAATCCTGGTCCTCGTGTAGAATAGACATCCTCCCTGCCAGCTTGTAGGAAGCTAGCAAAGGGTGAATGGGTAATTAACAAAAAGACTACTGAAAGGTATAGTGGCCTGTAGACTTGCACATTATGCCTAAGATTACGGCCCCTGGAAAGCGACGCATCTAGAACATCTATGGTGTCTAAATATACTGTTGTAGGGGAACTTACCAGCAGGGGAGCAGCGTGCTTCCCATTTGACATAAAAACTAATTTCTACTAATTATAATAAAAAACTAATCAAAAAATATAAAAGAAAGACGTGTTAGTTACACTATTTACATTTCAAAAACGACTCAACGGATTTGGATTAAAATTGATAGGAAGGCTTAGAATCATGAGACGGATATAGGATTCTATTTATCCCGTTCGTCTCTAAAGGAAATAATATTTTATTTTTTCCGATATAAAATGAATGACTGGAACAAAGTTCGCCAAAACAGCTAATAATAAATATATCGACGTATTATAATGTTTAATGTTTGTAATGTTTGCATGTCATAAAAATGGTGAAATAGGACTGTACCATCATTTTATTATGATTATCATTGTAATAAAGATTATGATTAAGGAAAGTGTATTTCTTACCACCAGAAGAGCCATTTTATCCACATTACATTTTTATTAAAAAGTTTTCAAGTGGCCCCCTGCGCAGGGCCCTTTAGCTAATCCGGGACTGGAGGGCCCATCAATTTGTAGAGAATTAAGAGTCTGTTGATGGCAATTTATTTTAATGAGTACACAAATCGATTTATTCAACTCGATTCAACCGTGAAGTAGAAGTTGGGGCTTAGCAAGAGTCGGCGAAAGAATTTTCAATAAGGAAGCTTTCGACAGTGATTAAAAGTTAGATCGTGTAATGTACTTCAATACAGAAGTCCAAGGAATGTCTAACTAAAGCAATATTTTGTCATTGCTTTGCTTTCTTTAACCGACTTCGAAGGAGGATGCTTTCAAGATCACGCAAGTTTTTAAGACTTCGAAAAAAGGTGGAGGTTACATGTTCAACTCCTAAACTTTTGTGTATGATAACAGATTTTTTATAATCGCTATGTATTATATGTAGATATGTTAAGAAAAGTACGTTTTTGGATTTGATTACATGAGGTCGTGGATTCAAGTCCCGGTTCAAGCAACTTCAATTTTTTAACAATAACAACGTTGCCCGGAATTGGATAATTGCCTAGCTGACGATAGGCGTGCCTTTGGCTAGTCGTGGGTGCCCTGGTTGTACCTCTGCGTAACTATTCGGACAAGCGGGCTTAAAGGTGTATCTTAAATATTAAGATTCCGTTTAAGAGAATGAACGTATTTCCTAGGTGATGCCATTGCCAACATGTCTGGATCTGACTATGGTGTCCCAGGGAAATCGATGAAATACTAAATTTTTATGTACTTGGATGTTTTGTGTACTTCTGACTTCGCCAATTTCTTTTTGTACAATTTATTTATATATATTTTTTTATGATGTTGGAAGTCAAACAAGCGGTAGGATTTCCTGATGGTAAGAAAATCACGCCGCCTAGAGACACCAAAGGTAGTAATGGTGCGTTGCCAACCTGAGGCTCGAGCAAAAGTATGTTTACCGGCTACCATACCCTTCGAACCGGAACACGTCAACTGCAGGCTTTGGACGTAATGGTGGCAGGAATAGGTAAGGC
>NJDD01005379.1:22981-33060 GCA_002245505.1 Calephelis nemesis
GCAAATTATCTAATTTGGGGAATATGTGTGTATATGAGATTTACAAAAATATTTAAGTATATCAACATATTCTACCATATTTTGGTGTGCAAAAATTGTACCATATATAAAAAATATTATTTAATTACATATGCTTTAACTTTTAAGCCAATTATTTATATTTTTAACTAGTTTAATTATTTATTACCAAAACATTTAAAAACTATAATTAAATTTAATCATGACTGCCATAAGCTACCAGTTTGGTAGAAATAGTAGATTTAGACTAGACTATATGATTTAGATTTAAAACTATATGATTAGATAGACTGTGTGGTCTAGCGGTCCAGGTGTTAGACTTGACTGCATGAAGTCTCGGGTTCTATTCCTGGGTCGAGAAGAAAAAATTCGGTTTTCTCCAATTTTCTAATTTAAAAAAAAAATCTCGAGATTGGATATAAGCCCGGTTGACGATAGGCTTGCCATCTATAACATTGTGGGACTTAGAGTCTTAGGCTAGTCATGGTTGCCCTGGTAGTGCGTCTGCGCACCTCTTCGGATACATGGGCCTGAACATACTTTTTTTAGAAGATTTGATAATTAAACTATCTTATAAATAAACAAAGTATCTTAACCCCCTTATTTCCGAAGTGTTAGGCAGAGGTACACCATAAGCGTCTATGGCTAGCCGAAGACGGTAAATCCCACAATGTGATAGAGTCTGTCAAACGAAAGTAGTTTCGCAGTATTTACGAACTTTTTGAAGTGAAACTTCTTTATCGGGGTTGGAAAAAAAAATAGTGTAACATTTTTTCGTTACGCGTCATATTTTTCCGTTACGCGCCATCTTTGTTCTCATCCCTATCACGCGTGATTCGAAGTATACTTTCTCCAGCGGAGTAGGGATTGGCAATAAACTTTATTTAACCTTTTTCTGTAAAGTTGCATATAGTAACTTATTTTTTGAAAAATAACGTCATAAAGAAGTTTCACTTCTTCACTTCTTACGAGTGTACGCTAGTACACTCACAATTTTTTTTTTTATATAGCAATGACTCCATGAATGTCAACATCATGAAGCTATAGATTGCTCCTGGAGGTTACACTCCTAGCAAAAGAGCGAGCCTTGAGAAGTCAATTAAAAAAGGCAAAACGAATGAGAAGCGGGTACATAAGAGAAAGTCAGCAATATTTGGAAATGACATTAGGGGGTTACCATCAGCTCTTAAAACAGTATTATTTCAAAAATACTAATTGTCATCGAAGCAATACAACCTTATGCTTTATGCATTGTAGCTTCATGGTCAACAGACAACAAAGATGGCGACTTTTAGTCGTTAAATCAAATTTTTGGGAAGATATTTTGATCCGTGCGCGTTAAAACACGAAGAAAACGATTAAAAGACTGGCAGTTATATTTATATGATTACCAAATTTAGAGAAAAAAAATCAAATACAGTTTCAAGTATAAAGTAAGGGTGTTACAGTTTGTTACTTCCTGAGTTGCCAGAATTTTTTAAATTTGCGGCTGTTTTTCAATCTCCGCTTGCGTTTGCCAGATTCTAATAAAACACAGAATATAAAAGTACAATAAAATAATGTTTATTCGCAATAAACAAAACTGTCGAATGTAAATATCACTCCCCGCAATCTAAATTGATTTCAGTTGGCCGCTTTTATCACAAATTATATAGACTATAGACTTATTGACTATAGACAAGCTTACATTCAAAATGATAACAATGTAAATTAGTTATTTAGTCAAGCAATGGTTAAGGATAGCGCCCATTTGGACGGGGCACATCGCAACTCAATAATTCGCCTAGATCGCTTGTATACATTTTGTATCGAGGTACGCCCAGTATGCCGGGGCGCATTTCCGCGATGCACCCCACGCGCATACCCTGACTTCAGTGACCACAAATCATGATATCACTGTTAAGAAAAGAGCACTATTTATTTTATTATTTTATGTATTTTAAGTTTTAACGCTAAAGTTTCGTACGACAACTACTAGGGGCGCCACTTTCCATACGTGAAGATTCGTATGACAAATACTAGATGGCACCACTTTCCATACTTGACGATTTGAACGTTGAGTGGCCTCTCAATTTCGTTGCTCTCTTTGGTACTGAGTAACAAAAATCCGCCGATGCGATGCGGCCCGGCCCGCATCAGTGGGCTTTGCAATGCGATGCGCCCCGGCCCGACACGCTCCGCCCCGTCAACAGTGGGCGCTAACCTTTAAATTAGAGACTACAATTTTCGTTACTAAACTGTTATTATTACAAAACTTGTTACGACTTAAGAATTGATTTGGACTTGAATAATATTCAATACTTAATGGTTTTTTTTAAACTAAGAAATTTGGTCGATTTACAGATCACGTGCTAGGTACACGTCTTAGAATTAACGACTGACCGTATGTAATCGTTAATCGTTTATAAAAGTTCATCGTATGACTGAATACGGGTAACCATCGTCATCGTTTCGTCTATATTATGTTCATTTAATAAAATATGTCCATACTGAACATTCATTTATTCATAATTTAATAACACGTCCCTGTAACTTACCTCATTTTTTTGCATATCTTTAAAGAATAGACACAGTATCTGTACGATTTTATGTGCATAGTAAAATTGCCACTTGATACTATTTCAATAGACGAAGTTTTTTTTTTTGAAATGGCTAATATGTTTTTACAACTTCACCGGACTATATGAGACGGAGACGGAAGTCGGCATCGACGTGTGCATTTCAGGCTTCGAATTCAGGTTACTCATTTTCGATCTAGATTATCCCCCCCACAAGTCAAAGAGTCAACCAGACTTGATGATATTTAGCAAACTTACTAACGGCTGTCCATCAACATTGACATGTAATTCGTATTATTAAGAAGAATTTTCCCCTTGGCTCACCTCCTATAAAAATCAATAGGTACATGTAAAGTACACAAGTGACATTTATAAAAAACTAAATTAATCCCACGGCTTAACCTGCGTTTCTAATAATACAGTATTTATAAATATTTGTCTACCATCCCATTTATTTGAATCATAATACATAATTCAATTTCTCAAAGTACTGATTATGTTTTCTATTCGTATTCTTATACCAGCATAAGAATATTGTATTTCATTACTGAATCCTTGAGTTGTATAACTTGCTTACCTACACAATAAGACAAAAACTAGTTTTCTATAACACGGAGACTGTCTAAAGAATTTATTTCGCAACCGGTATAAATGACATGGATCCAGCCCTCCCAGACGAGACTTAATAGAACAAAAAGCAGCACAATCGCTGTAATAATAGTCATAACGACAAGGAAAGCTTTTTATATGCCTCCAGCCGCTTTGCCACTTTCATTTGGCTGCTAATGCCTCCGTTAACGATTAAGGCTTCGATCAAAATCTACTAGATAAAGCATCAATCAAAATATAAACACTTGTAAAACGTCATTTAAAATTACCTATATCCGACTTATCACAAATGCTTTTTTGTAATGTAGAAAAACAAACAAGCAGACATTTTTTTCTGACTTGTGCGTTGCTTATTTGAAATAGGAAAGAAAGTTACCTTTCTTAACGTGTAAGTTAAGTTACCCTACATCTAATGATCACCTGCCTGTTACGATTAGTAATCAAACGTTCTTTTATCATCAATTGTAAGTAAGTAAGTATCTTCACGCCCATATCCCCGAAGACGAAGGCAGAGGCACAACCAGGGCACCCACGACTAGCCGAAGACACTAAGTCCCACAATGAGATAGGTGGCAAGTCTATCGCCAACCGGGCACATATCCAATCCCGAGCAACGTTTTTTTTATTAGAAAATTGGAATAACCAAATTTTCTTTTTATTGCCCGACCCGGGATTTGAACGCGGGACCTAAAGCAGTCAAGTCTAACACCCGGACCACTAGACCACAGAGGCGAACATACAGTTTTTTCGTTGAAAATATACTTTCACGCCAATTTTCGTATGTACTCTGGATACATATCACACATATTAATATATGAGGTACAGTAATTAATTAAAAAGTACTTTTTTTATGGCAAAGACTAACACCCAGGTTACCTGATGAAATTAAATATCAAATAATCATCGCTACCCATTGACATAATATGCATCATAAAGTGACAGTTGCTATTGCGATGCCGGGTTCTAAAAAGTTTTATTATTATTTATCTTGCTCTCAAAAATCTCCATAGTTTCACGTTAAATGCTTCACAATTCAGTTTCAGCTTGGCAACACTATACTACTACACCAAAGATGACTATATGCAGCGTGTTTTTCTTCATTAGGAGGTCTGTCCATATATATTAATCTGTAGATCTGTCTGCTTGCAAGCTAAAGCTATGAAGCAAAAACACAAGTCTGGTCTAAATTGCTTACTCTGCTGTATCTTTTTAAAACTATAACATTCCGTAACACTCAATCTATTTTGATTGTACATTATTTATACTCAATAGTCAATACAATTATATGAAAGATGAGGCACAAAAGCTTTTGTTTTTCCTTTGCAGTCGTATTTCAAACGCTCGCACTTAATCTACGAAGCATTGTTGTCTTAACTTTAAACGCGGGGTAAAACACTAAAACGTGTATGCGGGCACATACAATTACTTATTGCGGGTACTCGTAAAACTGACGTTTTTATGAATCTTTACGTTGGTATCACACGCGGTTTATGATTATGGAGAAGAATGATAAATCATGAATATGACGCACTTAAGTTGTTTCACTTTTTCTGACAGTGTATATGATTTTTACGGGCTTGCTTATTACTTTGTGAATCGGATATTTGCTGGCAATTGTCGATTAAGTTTTTGTGCTTGTTTCTATTTAAAAAATAGGAATTTGAATTATTAGCAAATAGTCTATAATCTTACGGATATTTGTAACATAAAGAATTATTTGCCATTACAATAATTAAGAGTGTAACAAATTTTATACACGGGCAAAGCTACAGTTAGCATCGATAGCCCGGTGAAGTTGTAAAAACCTCGTGGTTAGCAACATATTAGCCAATTCGAAAAAAAAAAACAGGTTGAACTCCGAGAGTGCCGGCAGAAGTGAAAACTTGAATATTAACGTTGTGCATTTTTGATGTTTTGGAATGGTTAGGGAATAATTTTGCACTAATTGCTTTAATTATCATTTACGCACAATTATTATTTTCATATCAATAACCTGCGTTTAGCTTGAAAAAAACTCGCTAAAATAAAACCACTTGACGTCTAGAAGCATCGTTATATTATCTGTACATCAAACATTGCTCGTCTACATATAAAGCTTATTTTCAAGATGGAACAAATAGAGCAATGTCTGTTGATATTATACGTATCTGCTATCGGTGAGAATGTAATGGTAGGTGTATTGCCGCGCATTATCCATTGCGCATGCTATACTTTTCGGAAATATCTAAGCAATACAAAAACAGTAATGAATCTACGTTTTATTTTAGATCTCGCGCCGTCTTTTTTGCGCATGCGCAGTGTGCCGTCTTACGTTCTGATGATCTGACGCGAGTTTAGAAGTTTTTCCCCATTCCAAAAACAGTGCGCAACGCTGCTAAAGAAGTTTTTACTTCAAAAAAGTTAGCATCTTAACATTTAAAAAAAAAGCTAAGTTCTCTACGGGTTTATGCCAGGCCTTCTGAAGTAGAGATATGGTAGATTACTATTTCATTTAAGATTATGATATTCGCTTTATTGAACATTGTTTTGGGATGCAAATTATGCAAATCTAAATTCCAACTTAATGCAGGATCGTTGTACAAATACCGATTGGTTGGAAACAACGCAATTTGAGTATAATGGTAACATTTTTGGCGGGAGCGGCGGTTAATCGTATAGATAAATTCTAACAATCAATTATTCATGATCATGAATGTTTTGATCAATGCATGTGATTTTGCATGTGATTAATAATGTAGTATTATTGTTTTAAGGTCATAAACATTTCACATGTTTCAGAATATGGAATGCCAGGGAATAAATCTGCTAATTTGCTAGATATTGAAGACATTAGATGTTCAATCAATCAATTTTAATTTATTTATCGTTGCAGCCTCTTCAGTATTCCTCATGGTAAAGTATATTCACGCCCATATCCCCGAAGAGGTAGGCAGATGTACAACCAAGGCACCCACGACTAGCCGAAGATACTAAGTTCCACAATGTGATAGGTGGCAAGCCCATCGCCTACCGGGCACATATCCAATCTCGAGCAACGTTTTTTTATTAGAAAATTGGAAAAACCCAACTTCCTTTTTGTTGCCCAAACTGGGATTCGAACCCGGGACCTCATGCTGTCAAGTCCTACAACTGAACCGCTAGACCACAGAGGCGATCCTCATGGTAGTAGAATGATTTACGAAACTACAAGAAATATTACGAAAGTATAACAACTTTCATACTAAATAAATTTATTTTATACTAAACTAGCGGCCCAGTACGTGCTTCGCTACGTATATGACCGCGTGGATGACATAACACAACAAAACAAACAACTGAAAAAAGTTTAAATATGACAGCACAATCCCCATCTGAAAAAGTTTCAATTTGACTGAAAAATACCCAGTAACAAAATAATATACCGTTTATTGAATTCATTTATTACAAAAAATGTGATTAATGTAGAACCGCTGTATCGATTTTATGCAAACATTACATAAACCATCTACTAAATAGTAGCAAAGTAAAACATTTGGTTTGGATAGATAGCCCGTTCTTGAGTTACAACAAAAAAATTACAACAAAAAGTGTCATCGATTTTGTATATGACCGCCTCGTTGGTCGAGTGGCTAGCGTACACGCCTAACTACATCGACCAACCGCGAGGTTTCGATTCCCGACGGGGCAGGCATTTGTGTGATGAACATTTAGATGTCTGCATTTCCGGGTCTGGGTGTTTATTAAATTTATTCTGGTATCTATTTAAGTATTTATATGTATAAGTATCGTTGACTGACACCCATAACACAAGCATATAATTTTCTTACTTTGGGGTTAGATTCAATTTGTGTGATTTGTCCTTGAATATTTATTTATTTATTTATAGATACTAAATCAAGTTTTCGTAAATAGTTTGTATTTACGAAATGTATCAAATATTTCAGAAAATTCTTCGTCTAAATCTACAAAGGGGGTTTAAATACCTTAAATAGGTAGAACGGTTCGCAATATGCTCTGTGATTGTCGGGAGAAAGAAGGCAAATAGTCATCCTATTATTTCCTATCCTATTAATATTATAAATGCGAAAGTTTGTATGTTTTTTTGTTTCTCCTTCACGTAAAAACTGCTGAACCGATTTTCATGAAATTTGGCGCTCACAGAAGGTAACTTGGACTAACACATTGGATAGTTTTTATCCCGAAACAATGTTCCTGTGGGACCACACGGGTAACGCCGCGGGCAACAGCTATTGTATTATAAAACTTGTCATTTACGTGTGGATCTTGTTTGTGTTAAACGTTTTGTTTATTTATAAATCAGTGAAAATGCTCGTATTAACTTAATAACTTTGATGTAACTAACTGTTTGTCAACAATTTTTTGAGGGTACAATACAACAAACAAATTTCAAACAATTATTTAACTTGGATCTAATGCATATAAAGTTTTATTAAAATCGATTAAGTGGTTTAGAAAGAGCAACAGACAGACAGACTCGCATTTGTGATATTATTATGGATGTAGGTACTGTGACAGCTCTTTCCGTTAACTAATAACAATTTGACTTCGAATGAAGAGCGTCTTTCCGCATACGATACGATTCGAACCCCAGCCTCCCAGTAGACTTAAGTGTAAACTAGCACCTCTACCAACGAGGAGTTTAAAATTTCTTATCATTGTTCACAGACTTAATTATAAAACTCTAGTCTTGTCCGCAGAGCATTTATCAGTATTAGGCAAATGAGTAGAACAATCTTATACTAATAAAACAAGCAGCTTAATTGCCTATAACGTCGTACAGCAACAGTGAACCGCAGTTAACACAGATTTAAATGGTTTTAAGCCTAGATTGGTTATCCCGAAGCAATTCCGTATCGTAAGATTTGTGGCCACTGCCTAGAAGGCAACTGGCGGAGATTAGCCGAGGGAGCATTTCCTACAATACCTTGGGTATAAAGCGAAATTGTTTGCAACAATCCAGTAACCTAATTACTTGAGCACTAATAGCGGCGATGGGGTTGTGACATCCCGATGTAGAAAAATGCATCCAGATGTTGGTAAAATGTTATAAGAGTTTCAAGAAGAACTTTTAACTACTGTTTCTAAAATCACTACATATAATAAAACAAATTTTTGTGCTTAAATCTTTCAAAATACGCTACAGATTTTGATGCGGTTTTTTTAATAGGTAAAGTGTTTAAAGAGGAAAGTTTATATGTATGTTTTATACTCGTGCGAAGCCGGGGCAGACCGCTAGTCTTAAATATAATAAAAAAATGTTGAGTCTCCAAAAGCGGGGTGTTTGTATGGAGAAGTAATTAGCATGGAGAAAGCTAGGCAAGTTTGGAAGAATCTTTAGTTTTCATGAAGTTAGAGTTTTAAGTAGAGTTCGCTAAACTACTAAATTCAAAGTTAATAAAAATTTCTAGAAGAATACTTCTACAAAGTATAAGAGTACAAAATATAAACGTGATTGCAATATTTTTGTTTAATAATAAATTTAACAGCAATATCGGACATGTCAAAGGAGCTAAAAGGTTGCCTGCAAGAGGTTTCTGATTTCTCGATAAGGCCCCCTTTATTAATAATTTAGTTTTTTTTTCTTTTTAAGTACATTTTTTTTCTATGTTGGAATTTTTCTGTGCGCAATATGGTGTTTTTGAATTATGTTACGTAACAAAAACATAAAACATTTATTTTAAACTTAATACAACCACTAATGAGGGATAAATTGCTTCTCTTACTTCATCTTTTATTAATATGAAGTACAGAGTAACAATACATAGTTACAAATTGCGTTTCATTTTCTTTCGCCGGTAGATTTTAAACCGCTTATGATTTATGCAAAATAAAACGGGATTCCATGATGTTATAATTAATCTATCACAAGATGAGTGAACAAGCTCATGGGTCTTCTGATATCAAGAGACAATTGTAGTCTATAGATACCATAGACGTTACAGGTGCGTCGCGTTAGGTCTATTGTGCAAGTCTGCCGGTTATCGTATCCTCCAGATCGGAACATGGACGTTCCATTATGGCAGCATGAATAGGTAAGGTAGTGTACCTCTACCCGGATAAGTTGTTACACAACACTTTCCCACCAGTGGTCTTGTTGGTTCTGATATCTTAACCAGTGCTCGCCTTTTACGTGGTACCTGTCCGAGAGCCAGATGGGCTATTATTCTGTTACTCTTAAGGTTTTTTTTAATGGAGCCTTGAGGTTACACTATAATATACACACTTTTTTAGTCATCAAACATATTTACTAGAATATTAAATATTTTGATGTACACGTTTAAATAAAATCAGCTTTTTCTTTCACTAAAATTTTTGGTTTGCGGTAATCGCTTTCTGTCATGTGGTTTTATAAATATTTCTACAATCATACGCTTACAATTTTGTGGTATTTTATTGTTTCATGAAGTACGGTAAGCTGTAATCGCCTCTGTGGTCTAGTGGTTCAGTTGTTGGACTAAAATGCATGAGGTCCCGTGTTCGAATTCCGGGTCGGACAACTAAAAGAAAATTTGTTTTTTTCAATTTTCTAATAAGAAAACGTTGTTCGGGATTGGATATGTGCCCGGTTGGCGATAGGCTTGCCACCTATAATGTGGGACTTAGTATATTCGGCTAGTCGTGGGTGCCTTGGTTGTGCCTCTGCCTACCTCTTCGGGGATATAGGCGTGAAGATAGTTACTTTTATTTACGTTAAGCTGCTTTTAAAACTACTGAAGGTCTATGGGATGAAGCCGAAAAAAGAACTAGTCCGAATTGTATGGTAGACCCAAATTAATCCGCGTACCTGCATATGTAGAGTAGACCATCCACCTCTATGAATAGTATAATGTAAGAGGCGTGCAGCCGCCTCTATACATGGTAGGACGTAAAAGGCATGCATTACCAACCAGGTCC
>NJDD01005379.1:48908-67994 GCA_002245505.1 Calephelis nemesis
TGATGTTTATCGGAGTTCATCATATACTGGTCGGTCATTGTTAGATGCGTGTATATATCCCTTTCTAACACATGTGATTTTCAAGCTATCACTTTTGTTTGCATACAGTTAGTGATGGACTAATGTGCGAATCTATTTTATCGACATTTTTATTTATTTACCCTCAATAGGATACCGGTCTTGTACCGGTACTGTATGTAGTTATTTATGTATTTTATCGATTAATTTAAGCACTGACAGAAACAATAAAAAACTTATTACTCTGCGTACTTTTGAGTTGGCTACTGGATAGTTACTCTTTTTTATGTGGGAAGTCAGCAAACAAGCACACGGCTCTCTTACTGGTAACAGATAATAATAGCTTATATATACCATTGATGTTACAGGTGCGTTGCTGTTCTATGGTCGTTATGTAAGGCCTATTGTGCAAATCTACTGGCCCCCTACCCTCCGAATCGGAATGTGACACTGTCATTATATATAGCAGGTGATATATTTTTAGTCAGCAGACCCCTACCAACACGATGAAAAACGATACTACTTAACTAAACACGGTAGAGGGCGCTGTTATATGTCATTGAATAACTTATAAATATTTAAGCCGATTTTAATGAACTCTTTCAAGTGCGTTAGGTGGTTATCTGGGTGATATAAATTCAACACTGG
This sequence comes from Calephelis nemesis, assembly GCA_002245505.1. Lineage (NCBI taxonomy): Eukaryota > Metazoa > Arthropoda > Insecta > Lepidoptera > Riodinidae > Calephelis > Calephelis nemesis. Next base: position 49,575 of record NJDD01005379.1, read on the forward strand.
TTCCGATAGGCAATGTTGCGGTCAGTATGCCATAAAACTTTCAAAGGGCTGAGACAATTTTGAAACTAATTTGTTTACAGTATTTTGACGATATTCTGTAGTTCAGGTGAGAATTATTTAAATGAATAAAAACAATTCAATTTGATAAGTATGTCATTTTTATCAGGTATCCACAAAATAATAAAATAAAAAATCTTATTTGGTTTAAAGAAACCAGACGAGAGAATTGGTTTCCGAATTCCAAATTCCAAATAAAGTTTATTAAATCTCAATATTTTGCAGAAGATTGTTTTATACACTTTACGCCACTGCTACTTCATGACAATGCCAGACTACATACTGCACAACAGACGACTTCTCAATTAGAAGAGCATCAATTGGAATATAAAAAGCATCTACCTGAACCTAACTCCAACAGATTACTATTTTTTCAAATTTGAATAACGTTTAGCAAAAGGAAAAAATTAATTTCGAGGGGCCGATTCAAACCACGTTCAAAGATTTTATTGATTCCTGTTCGAATGTTTTTTTAGTAGAGGGATCAATGAATTGCCTATGAGATGGCAAATATGCATAGGAAACATTATTCATGGTTTGATTAAATAAATATATTACATTAAATATATGACTAATGTTCCTGTCCTACAAATTGCCAATTTCAGATGTAAGGACCTAATATATTCAAGTACGGATACCTATTACTCTCAACCGCAAAAATGTGTGACCGTGAGACGCTGAGTTGCATAGCTGCGATGTGACGTGAAATAACAAAATGCGATATAATCTGTTATAATGTCGCACTTTATAAAATAAAAATAAGCATATCGATAAAATATATTGTTTGTATAAAATATGTCTCATCCCTAATCTTACATATCTATTTATGAATATGACGTGTTGTCATTTCAAGGGCCAATAAGAAAGCAGCACCTCACCTCCCCGCACCTCAGCTATTTGCCAGAATTGTTTCAAAGCAAAATTATAAAGAATAGGCGTCTATTGGGATGTGTGGTCGATGCCTTTTTACCATGTTATGTCAAGTGACATGTGTCACTTTAAGTAAAGTTTATACAAAATTCGGGTTTGCTGTGTATCTATGGAAGTCCCGCCTCTTATTACGTAGTATTTTTATACCCTTTGGCGCCAAACAGTTCTTTTAAACAATTTTATTCATATTTGGTGCTAAAGGTAAAATTCTAAATTTGAATTTTTAAGATTTTTATTTAAGTTTCGAATTTTCTATTTTTAAGTAGGTTTAAAAAAACGGGATAAAAAGTATTTTTGTACTTATAAACAATGCCATTAAGCATAGTTTATAAGTACAAAAATTACTTTTTACTACACGAAGAAGTAAAAATACGTTTTTTTTTATTTCTACGTAAAGGTAGAAGGATAATGTAAATATTTTTGTTTTAATGAATTCGTATTAAAAATAAGCCAGTACCCCTGACTTTATGATTGCCGTTATGCAATATGCCATACCTAATTACCAACGTTAGGTAAATATTAGGTGAGTTTATGATTATTGTCCTAGTCACATTTTTTGCATAATAATCCCTATTCCCATGATATTTATATACAAAAAAATGTTATCAATGTGTTACCTAGTCGTAATACGTCAGTCGTGCTGTGATGTTTTTTATTTATTTTTTATGTTATAGGAAGGCAAACAAGCAGACGGATTTCCTGTTGGTAAGAAATTCACGCCGCCTAGAGACACCAAAGGTGGTAATGGTGCGTTGCCAACCTGAGGTCGGGATGTTAGGCCTCGAGCAAAAGTAAGTTTACCGGCTACCTTACCCTCCGAACCGGAACACGTCATGTCTCAGTAGAAATATATTTTTATAGGAAAAGAAAACGAACAATCACACACCTATCTTGATAGAAAGAGATAACCGTGGCTTATAGATAGCATAGATGTTATAGGTAGCTAAGATGGTAGCAGGAAAAGCAAAGGCGATAGATCTCTACTTTGTAAAATTGCTGCACAGCGCTCAACACCAGTAGTCTTGATGAATATGGTATCTTCACACCTATAATCACATGGGGAAGGCAGAGGCAAAACCAGGGCACTAACGATTAGCCGAAGAACCTAAATCCCACAATGTGATAGGTGGCAAGCCTATCGCCAACCAGGCACAAATCCCTGGCAACATTGTTTTTATCAGAAAATAGAAAATACATTTTTTGTTATTTTTTGTAATAGAACCCGGGAGAACCAATATAAGTCAAGTCCGACGCCGGACCGCAAGACCACAGAAGTGATAATGACATGTTTAACATATGCTCGCCTCTTACTAGAGGCAGATGACCAAGTCTACACATAGGATCCGGAATGTCAAAGGGAAAGGGGGAGGGTTTGAATGGTTTCAAAACAAAGTAGCAAACAAGCTTTCATTTCAAAATTTATGACGAACTAATATCATAAATATCTAATAATTTCTTGCGAATCCATTCAATAACAAATAGCTGTAATAAATTTGTCGAATCAATAAAGTAATACACAATTTGAACATTATTACCAACAGCATAAAGCTTTTAATTGATTGGTAACGCGTTACTTACGCAGCTTGTAATTTATCAGAAGAACGCGTTCTGAAAACGTTTCGGCGACGAAGAATAGCCGGACGTTCCGAACGTGCCTTTCGTTCTCAAAACATTAATTGCAGAATTAAGCAGTAATTAAGCAACCTTTTTATGAAATGTTACAATGTATGGCCCTCATTAACTGGAGGTCCTTTCGTGTCATACCAAAGGGTCTATTGTTTTCATCCGAGTACGAAAACATGAAATGAACATGAGTGAATCCAGAATTTTATAAATGCGAGTCTGTCTGTTTATTGCTCTGGCTAAAACTAAACCGATTTTAACAAATTCATGTATATTGCCAAAGACCTGAGCTTAAACATAAGCTATATTTTTTCAAAAATCAACCCCAATTACTTTAGGGGATGAAAGTTTCACAACTTTTTCACTGATACCGTATCGTATCCTATCTATTCTATTATAAAGTAACCATTGGTACCTACTTGGTAAATAGTAAAAGTTCTTAGTAAAACTTGTACATATTCTTATTTTAAAATGACGAAACACTTATACTGTTTTACGTATCAATACGTTACGTAGAGAAAAACAATACAAATATTTCATCATTTCGGGTCTGGGTGTTTATTAAATTTATTCTAGTATCTAAGTAAATCTATGTATTAGTATCGTTGACTAACACTCATAACACAAGCAAATAATTTGCTTACTTTGGGGTTAGATTCAATTTGTGTGACTTATCCAGGGACTTTTATTTATTTATTTATCATTTAAAAAGATGGATTGGTTAAAAGTTGTTTGTGTTGCATTATTGAGTAAATAAATAAAAACACTTGAAAAAACAGTTATTTTAAAATCTTGCGACAACACTCAGAAATGTGAATTATATTTTAAGCAGTCATTAAGTTTACACTTTCCATACAAAATTAGGACTTAATAGTAGATAACATGTTTCTCAAGAGGATGTATCGGGTTATCAAAGCAACATTCACTTCTTTGATCTTTATGGACGACTTTTATTGTTACCACCAGAAAATCCTTCCCGTTTGTCTTATACTACAAAAATAAACTTTATCAGATTATAGTTATTTAAAAGAGTTTTCCTGCAAAAGCAAGGTAAAAATTAACAATTCAAATTCTTAATCCGACTTACATGAGCAGTTCCTAACCTAAAGGATTGTAAAGGGTTGTAAGCCTATAAGGATTTACAAGCCACGAAGTACTGACATAGTAACTTAATAAGCTAGCAGCTTCTAAACGGTTCAGTTCGGCACCTTCGGGTCTCGAAATCCAAGGTAATATATAAATGATTAAATACATCTTGATTGATTCTTTTTCTGATTAGCTGGATTTTGAAGTGTTGGCAGTTGAAATTAAATAGATCTATCTGTTGTCTGGTATGTCAGCTCGATCTTCGTGGAGTGTTGTCGAATTTTCCTGACGATGCTTCGGTTAGAAGTAGTTAATAGTAATAGTAGTAGAAGTAGTTAATAGAAGTAGTTAATTTTTTAGCTAATAAAATAGTTTAGTGGTGTGTGTTGTGTGGAGCTGGATATATTTGGGGATTTTGGCTTACGGTAACTCCAATTCATTTATAGCGCACTATTTTGCCTGCTAGCCATAAAAGGTATATTTTTTTTTGGCGGGAAATTGCAAATTAAATAATTTTATTTGGATATACGTATGGATTTTCGCAAAGTAACGCCTTGTTCTATCAATTTTCAATTTGAATAGGATTCAAACCTTACTACCGAGAAGTTTGTTTTGCCGTTTCAAAGCCTGACTCGCTAGGTTTATAAATGGTTACAGTTAAAGGTAAATAAGATTTAAACCCTGTTGGTTGTTAGTTTGTTTTGTCATCTCTTTTCCTAACTGGCTAGGTTTAGAAAAAAAGACAAAAACCACATTCGGTTCATTTGGGAGATTTCCAGTCACAACAGTTTTACGGATTTTGCGAAATTAGTAATAAATTCTTACTCTACATCTGTTTTAATAAATTTTCGCAAAATAGCTCCCGATTCAAAAGAAAACGTATGCTGCTTCTTTTCGTCATCTGATTCTTCGCGAAGCTTTGGCAAAGCTTTACGTTTGTACTGTTTAACAAAACAGCTTTCCACTACAAAATTCAACTTTCTATTTAATTTTAGAATTTGTTTCTCCGATATTCTTCACAAATATGACATATTTTTAAAACTATTTTGAAACTTCCGTAGATTGGAAGTAGGTTAAGAATATATGCTGTTGACAGACATTTTATATTCAGCTACCACTAACTACTATGAAATATTCTGACTGTAACCACAGATTATACTTTGGTGCAGAGCGTATCAAAGTACGATAGGAAGACGAAGATATATTTACCTTCTGTGGGCCAAGGTTGCTAGTTTTTGGTGTATGCCATGGATCTAGCGTGTTTAAATAAATGTATTTACAAAATTACATTATACCTACATAGTAAAATCTTCATTTATAGTTAGTCTTTTTAATACCAAATAGCCATCAAATGCCAAAAGTTAGAAACACTCTCCGTTAAAAATCTCAAGTTTATTTTCAGTTTTGTGTTTAGAAATCGTAGACCTAAGAACTAACAGACACAGTGACTATAAGCAAATGTTGGAGTAAGTTAGAGGTTGTAAGATCGAGAAATTAACCCATTACATAACATGAATACACAACATAGGATGGTTTATTTTAAATATTTTCAAAGCATCATGTCGTATGGAATACTTCTCTTTGGGAATTCGGCCGAAGTAAATATTGTATTTATTTTACAAAATTTAGCCATTAGGGGAAATTTATAAACAATGCCCTAAAGTTTTCATGAGCCAAAAATCAAAGTAATCAAATTCTTACTGTAAGATCCCAATAGGTAGGTACATTTTTGAAAATTTAAAATATGTTTACAGAAATATAAATTCATTTAAAAGAAATTGCGATATACACTAGGTCAATACAAGGAATAAAAAAAAACAATCTTGCTGTGCATGTATCTCCACAGAGTAAGCCATTCTTTCATGTCCAATATTTACGTTTTTACAATAAATTTTCGATAACATGAAAGACCTTCCAATTAGTAAATTTAAGAAATGTATTAAATTGAAAATATATGAAAAAGATTATTATACCATTGCTGAATATTTAGCAGATAAGAGCGCTTGGGATTAATTGCTTCTTATGCCAATCTCTTATAAATATAATGAATCAATACTTTAATCATTGTACACATATTTTAAAATGAAGAATGCCGAAAATTTTTGTATTTAATAATAGCAGCAATCCGATCCCGTTGTAAATTTCAGTATTGCATAGATGCGTCACATTAAGGTACCTTTTGTAAGATTTACGTCATTAAAATATTTTGTATTCTATTACATTCATGTAAACTCTTAAGGAATGAGATTCTTCTCACAGAGCTTACAATGAACTTGTGTTCTAACTTAAATGACCTTTTAACACTAGGTCAGAAAGTCTGTACATCTTATTAACTGTGCTTTCTACACAAATGCATACTCTAAGGCCGAAAACCTTCACGGAAATGAAAATTTGTATCGTAAAGTTTTACAAGTTGTGTCAAAAGTTTCTCAGAAATGTAATTTAATATAGAATCAATTTAATTAGAAACTTCTACCTGAAGTCTTAGCAAGAGTCAAAAGTCATTCACAGAACTTGCTAAAGTATTTAGCTTCACGTTTTCGTTTCATATTTTTTTGCTCAGAAAATAGTTTATTTCTTAAAATTAATTAAAAACATGGAACAAGCTATTCATCTTAAGTCACAGGTTTTAAATGTATCTACGTATCTTCACGCCAAGTCTAGAGGAAAAGAGTAACGACTCTCCTTATAGCAGAAACAATAAAGCTGTCAAAAACGAAGATGATGGTGCAAGCAAACTCATTCATTAACAAGTTTACTACAAACATGCACAATTTCCATGAAATTTGAATAGCAGATAGTTATTTTGATTTTTATATCTATACTTATAATAGAATGGATTCTGTACATTGAATATAGTTAGGAAAAATAGATGCTGGTGGTTAAAAATGGGCAGTTGAACACATTTCTAGAATTTTTAGAAATTTGTTTCGTCCGTCTGTGTGATAGTGTAGTTGATTTATTTGTTCTTTCCTATATGTATACATACATATATTAATGCTAAGTCACCCTACGTGGTCGGCAGAGGATATCGAGAGTGCCAAATTAACGAAGTTTTTCTTGATCAGCTAGTTATTTAATAAGTCATTTCTAAACCTTCACATCTGTCATTTATTATTTTGGCCCGATCAAACTTACTTTTGAATCTCGATTTCATGCAAATTGGAATGAGATATGTCATTTACGGTTAGTTATAAACAGTTAGTAATTAATAAACAAAAAGTTATTTTATCGGGTTTGACAAATTATTCAAAAGTATCTAGAATGACATTTTCGATTCAAATTTTCTTGAAATCATAATTAAATCAAGATTCTGTTTTAATTATCTTAAAGTATAATCAGAATTATTACACTTTTATCATAGATCACAAAATGACATAACTATAAAAAATACTTTTCATAATTGGTATAAAGGCAATGAAATGTAGAAGCGAGAATTTTATACTTTATTGATAAATTAAAAAAAAATTGATACTATTTCAAAAGCATGATTTTGAACATTTTTCTTTTTGTTGGTCTGGACAGTAGGTGCTCCTCATTTGTGGTTGTTTGTGATTACTAATAAACTTGTAGTCACCTATTATAAGATAGTCAGAGACAGAAAGTGTACTTTACACGGGGAACACGAACTAATTAATATTATGTTATTTCATGTGTTTCAATGATTTGTCTTACTAATATTATAAATGCGAAAGTTTGTGAGTATGTATGGATGGATGTTTGTTACTCAATGACGCTCGAGTGGCTGAACTGATTTGTCTGAAATTTAGAACACCGATACATTGTGTCCTGGATTAACATATAGGCTACTTTTAATCCCGGTCACACAACGGGTTCCTTTGAAAACGCCGGCGAAGCCGCAGGTAACAGCTAGTATCTTATATACTAAAGTGAATCCCAATTTCCCTTAGTCATCGCATCAAGTGTTAGCTGAGAGACCGGTTTTGCTTATTCTTTTTTTTTACCGGCTCCAAAAAAGTGTTAAAAATTTTCATTTTAGAATCATTTATTTATTTATTTATTTCTTATCTACCGCCATAACGTCATGGCGTGTTCCGGTTCGGAGGGTAAGGTTAGCTTACTTTTGCTCGAGGCCTAACATCCCGGCCTCTGGTTGGCAGCGCACCATTATCACCTTTGGTGTCTCTAGGCGGCGGGAATTTTTTACCATCAGGAAATCCGTCTGCTTGTTTACCTTCCAATGTTATAAAAAAAATCGCGACGTAGTCACTAATGAAATAGATTGAGGCTAGGCTAGTTTTCGCAATTTTACTGCTCTTAATAATTGTTATTGCGTATATTGTCAGAAGAATATTCATAGAAAAGAAAAAATAGTCATAATTAGGTCTGTCAGGTCAGCTAGTTTTTTGTGATATTGGAAGGCAAACAAGCAGACGAATTTTCTGATGGTAAGAAATTCACGTCGCCTAGAGACACCAGAGGTGGTAATGGTGCGTTGCCAACCTGAGGCCGGGATGTTAGACCTCGACCAAAATTTATGTTTACCGGCTAGCTTACCCTCCGAACTCGATCACGTCATGACGTTATGGCGACAGAAATATGTAAGGTGGTGGTACCAATCCGGGTGAGTCGCTGCGAAACTCTACCACCTAGTGGCTTGTCACGGTGTTAGTGACGGTAAGCCTATGCTCGCCTTTTAGGAGCTGTCTGGCAGGAATGCAGGTGGTCTATTCTGCAAAGGAGCCCGGACCAACGCGGAAAAACAATAGTTATAACACGTGTAGATCATTTTGCTATTTGCTTACTATTATTCAATCATTAACACTGTCATTTAATCTGCCATTCAGGAGTATACGTCAGCAGCGCTAAGGTCAGCCTACGTACCGATAACAATACGTCTTGTGACCAGCTATGTTTACTCTTGACGTTGACTATCTTAAGTCTTGACTAAACTATAGCTAATTAAGAAAATAGTATACAGCATTCCGTACTTTCTTTAGAGGATTTTTATTTTTACTAGGTGGTAGAGTCCTACAACGACTCGCCCGGACATACAGGCACCACCGCCTTACCTATTCCTTCCGCAAAATGACAATGCTCGTCATTGTCGTATTTCGGTTGGAGGGTAGGGTAGCCGGTTTACTTACTTACGCAGAAGGCTGACCATCCTAGCCTCAGGTTGACAACGCACCATTACCTCATTTGGTGTCTATAGGCGACGGCATTTCTTACCATCAGGAAATCCATCTGCTTGTTGTCTCCCTATAACATAAAAAAAAGGAATAACTAGAGCATCCACTATTAGCCTTAGGCAGGTTTAACCGAACACTTATCTTCAGCAACTTCGTTTTAAACCAACTTCAAATATAGGAGGTAATAAATTATGTTTTTTTGTATATTTGTTACGCGATTACTCGGCCAATAATGAACCGATATTGATGGGGTTTTTTAGGAAAGTAAGTCATGATTTCAAGGTGGTGGTGGCGGTTGATTATCATTATCATGATCAGACTAGTAGTTTTTTAATTATATGTAGGTAATAATGCATAATTTGTTTGTCTAAATCTATCTATCTACATCAGGGGTGGGCAAAATTACGACTTGCGGGCCGGATCCGGCTCCTGAGAGGTTTCAATCCGGCCAACCTAGGGTTTTTTTAGAATCTCCTTAAAAAAGTAATGTTCGAAATGTTAAAAGAATATTGAAATTTGAACAACTATGGTACTGAATCTATACTTCAAACATATATATATTGCGTAGGTATTTTATATGTTAAGACTTCATCAATAGATTTTGTTTTAACGCAGGATTGTAAAATAAAAAAAAATGCCTTATGTTATCTTTATACAACGTTTTATAATCGTAATATTTACTGCTATTTTTAGGTGTTTTAATAAACCGCCACTAGATTTTTTTTACTTTCCGGCCCGCGGTTAAAAGAATTTGCCCACCCCTGATCTACATGATTTTTTGTATGTAATTAAGTTTAACTTAAAACTACTTAGCGGGATATTAATAAAATATATGGCACCATCTCAGAAGCATTAGCTATCTTTGGAATAAATATAATTCAGCGCAGTAAAACTGCAAACCCGTGTTGGTCCGGGCTCCTTTGCAGAATAGACCATTTGCCATCCTGTCTGCTTGACAAGGCGAGCATAGGCTACCGTCACTAACACCGCGACATCGTATGCTGACAAATATATATTATATATGTATACAGCATAAAATAATTGTAATTAAATAAGTTATCCATAGTAAAAACATAAATACAATTATAAAGTATGTTAAAAAAAAAGGATATAACCAAGATAAAAAAAGAGAGAAAAAAAAGGATTAAAAAAAAATAATAATAATTAAAAAAGAAAAAATATAGACATGAAAATAAAATAAACAATTAAATATAAACGCTGCTTTTCTCCTGTTAACTTCTGTATTTGAAATGATATAAATTTACTGTCAAAAAAGGGTGGATATGTCTCTATAGACATAGACCCCCGTCAGATTCGGCCCAACAAAGGCTCTGACAACCACGTCGGAGGGACAAGAAAAAAAAAAAAAAAACACCGCGACATCTGACTACGTAGAGTTTCGCAGCGACCAACCCGGATTGGTACCACCGCCTTTCCTATTCTTGACGCCATAACGTCATGACGTGTTCCGGTTCGAAGGATAAGCTACCCGGTAAATTTACTTTTGCTCGAGGCCTAACATCCCGGCCTCAGGTTGACAACGCACTGTTACCACCTTTGTTGTCTCTAGGCGGTGTTAATTTCTTACCATCAGGAAATCCGTCTTCTTGTTTGCCTTCCAATATTATAAAAATAAATAATAATTTAGTTTTCATGAACTCTACCAACCTTGAAAATCTCAGGTTTCCAAACGTCCCCAACACAAAAGGCTACAACCCTTAACCACAGAAATATACTTGTACTTGTAATTTCCCCGAATATTTAAGTACCTAATCGTAGGATTACATTTCTTTGACAGTATTTCATACAAAACTAGCAGATCCGGCGAACTTCGTTCCACCAGTTTAGTTTATATGTAGAAAAAATTAAAATGTTGATTTTGCGTAGTTTCCTCGCAGTCGAACAGTATAAAAAATATGCTATGTCCATCTCCTGTTTCTAACGTATAAACTACCTTCCCTTAATTTTAAGCCTAATCGGTTTAGCTGTTCTTGAGTTATTAATAGTGTAACTAACAGGACTTTACATGTATGTATAAATTGAAAGGAGAATATGCAAATGGAATTCCTGATAGTAAGAAATATGTAACATCCATATCCATATCAATATTTTAAATGCCAAAGTATGTCTGTCTATAACGCTGTCATAGTTAAACCACAGCTAATTCTAAAGATATTTTTGTTAAAACTCATAAAAAAAATCTTTCTACTTTTTTTTCAAAACTCAACCCCAAAGGAAACTAATTTCCTATTAGTTGAAAGTTTTTATGAAAATCTTTTTTTTTATGAAAAAAATAATGAAAAAACTATAGGTACTAAACTGACAAAATCGCGGTTAAATGAAACAAAAATTAAAGTCGTTGAAAAAAAAGATCCAAAAATGTAAAATGAAAAAGTATATTAACGGCGTAGAGGGTATCTTACTTGAAATACCACAATGGTAAGCAATTACTGACCAGGTTGACCGTACAAACCTGATGGAGGTGTTGCAAAACTCTACCATCTATATTATCCTTCTGCACTTATTGGATAAGCCAATAATTTTAAAATAGTTACTCCACTATATTGTAGTGATATGGTTTTTTACATACCAATACTCAGAATTTTGTCTCAATTATTAGAATAGTTGGTAGAGGACCTTTAACAACTTTTTTTTTATGTTATAGGAAGGCAAACAAGCAGACGGATTTCCTGATGGTAAGAAATTCACGTCGCCTAGAGACACCAAAGGTGGTAATGGTGCGTTGCCAACCTGAGGTCGGGATGTTAGACCTCGAGCAAAAGTAAGTTTACCGGCTACCTTACCCTTTGCGTGAAGGAGTAACAAACAAGCATACAATATCGCCATGGATACTAAAGATGTTATTGTTGTATTGTCAATCTTTTGCGGGCATGACAAACCGCTTACGTACCTAAATCCAGCTGCTTTACTCTCAAAATCAAAAGTACGGTCTTATTCGCTATGGGTATAAGCAAAGCGATGGTACTAATCTAGAAAATTTACTACTTTTACTAGGTGGTAGAGTTTGGCAGCGACTCGCCCGGACTGGTACCACCGCCTTACCTATTCCTGCCGCCATAACGTCATGACGTGTTCCGGTTCGAAGGGTAAGGTAGCCGGTAAACTTACTTTTGCTCGATGCCTAACATCCCAGCCTCAGGTTGGCAACGCAGCCTTACCACACTTGGTGTCTCTAGACGGCGTGAATTTCTTACCACCAGGAAATACGTCTGCTTGTTTGCCTTCCATTAACATAAAAAAATGAATATGTAATAAATAAGTAATAATAATAATAAATAAATAAATATCCCTGGACTAGTCACACAAATTGAATCTAACCCCAAAGTAAGCAAATTATATGCTTGTGTTATGGGTGTTAGTCAACGACACTATTACATAGAAATACTTAAATAGATACCAGAATACATTTAATATACACCCAGACCCGGAAATGCAGACATCTAAATGTTCATCACACAAATGCCTGCCCCCGTCGGGAATCGAACCCGAGCCTCGCGATTCGTCGATGCAGTTAGGCGAGTATGCTAGCCACTCGACCAACGAGGCGGTCGAGTTGTAGGAGTGCGTATTATGAATTATCCCTGTTAATAGTTAGTAAACGCCACTATACCACCAGAAGCAGCAGCAGCAGCTGCCTGGCAGAAAGGCAGACAGTTTATTCTACTCAGCAGACCCGAATCATAATTCATAATTATCAAATGTTCATTTATACTGAAACACCGTCACGACACTGACACTACATTATCACCACCACTACCATCACCGGCGACCCCGTCTGCTTTACTATCAGCCAATACTGTTGTCTTTTCCAATTTTACTGCTTAGTAGGTAGGTATGTTTTTAAATAAATTCAGTAGGGCACTTTTTGCCTGTTACCTATTTTAAAGTTGTGCCTAGCAAAAAAAGCTTAGAAATGTTTAAATTAGGCCCTTTCATTTGATACTTCAAATAAAATATATAATTGTCCAATATTTATTTTTTAACCTCATGTAATAAAATAATATGAATAAGGCTAAATTAAATTTAGCCTTATTCGCCCTAGCAACGTAACACGATTTCGAACTTGCAAATTGTAATAAACATAACAACAAGCCTACCAAAATTAATAAAAATCGTATCAAAAATAAAAGCATCTTCACGCCTATATCCCCGAAGGAGTAGGCAGAGGCACAACCACGCCACCTACGACTAGCCGAAGACACTAATGCCCGATTTCACCAAGAGCCCCTATACTTTAGGGGACCTTTTAACGTTACTTACGGGACTGTTTCAATACAAAACCGTCCCCTAAAACACGTTAAAAGGTCCCCTAAATATAGGGGCTCTTGGTGAAATCGGGCATAAGTCCCACAATGTGATAGGTGGCAAGCCTATCGCCAACCGGGCACATTTCCAATCCCTAGCAACATTTTTTTTATTACAAAATTCGAAAAACCCAATTTTCCTTTTGTTGCCCGACCCGGGATTCGAACCCGGGAGCTTATGCAATCAAGTCCAACAACTGAACAGACTTCAATCGCTTCGCACGCTCGGTCAATCAGGTATAAAAGTAAATAAAAAGATGAATTCATCGATCATAATATTGATAATTTTATTTGCACACTTATACCAAATCAACATACCTACCTACTTGCGTATTTTATATCAGTAGCTGCATACAAATAGCTACCTACATCATTTAGTTGTCGAAAAACATAACTAATAGGTAAAGTTTGGTAATTATAAAACGTTAATTTCGTCTGCAATGATGATCTCTTGAATTAATGTAATATCTACCTACTACACAACTGTGTACAAGTACTAGTTATTGGACCTATTTAACTGTTGACATAACCGATAAGAAAGGAGTTAAAAGAAAAAGAGGAGTTTCCCCGTGTTGGTCCGGGCTCCTTTGCAGAATAGACTGTCTGCCTTCCTGCCAGGAGCTCGTCAAAGGTGAGCATAGGCTTACCGTCACTAACAACGTGACATACTACTAGGTGGTAGAGTTTCGCCTGGATTTGTACCAGTTACCTATTCCTGCCACCATAACGTCCAATGCTTGCCGTTGACGTGTTCCGGTTTGAAGGGTAAGGTAGCCGGTAAATTTACTTTTGCTCGAGGCCTAACATCCAGGCCTCAGGTTGGCCACGTATCATTACCATATTTGGTGTCTCTAGACGGCGTGAATTTCTTACCATCAGGAAATCCGTCTGCTTGTTTGCCTTCTATTATAATTAGAAACTCAGAAATAACTTTATGCACATGAACCACACAAGTGGTAGGTAGGTACCTACCTACCAACGTACACACACATCTTGTTAGATCCGGCGAAAGAAATCAGCGGGATTGTCTTTTTTCTAAACTAATCTCAAAGTTATTTACCTACATTGTACAAACCAATTAAATTCCAGTTCTAAATATGATTAAAAAATAATTTTACATATTATGTTAGAAAATACCTAATAATTATTATTAGGATATAAGTTATCGGTATCTAAATTGATCATAGCATTCGTCAGCAAGAAACGGAAGTAAAAAATCTTACTCTAAATTTGTGACAATAAATATTAATTCAAATAAAAATTGAAAATCGAAAGCTATCTCGATTTCAAACTGACGAAGAGGTAAAGATATCCTCTAAGTATCAAAATGTATCTAATACCTGTAATACCTACTTCGAAGTTTGTATACAAACAATACAACTTAAGACATGTTTGAACTGCTGGATACGCGGTAATTTAAATCTTATTCCTTATGCTAAAGGATTTAATTTTGAATAAACGAACAAGTTAAATGCAAATTTTCAAAATTAATTTTAATTGACTTTAACGGAGTGCTTATTCGCAAACTTATTTTTATTGAAACTATAGCAATAATTTATTTTTGTACCTATTATCATAATTATGTTATGATTTTATTAATAACACCAATTGATAATTATAAAGATTATATGTCTATGTTAAACAATTCAGTAGATTGTTCTTTTATTTATATTTTTAAAAGTTTATGAATTAAAAAAGGTTTTTAAATATATGTATATAAACAAGAGAAATTATCAATTAAGATTACAAAAACATATCCAGGTGTGAGTTTTGATGCATTGTTATCGTATTGCCAAAAAATAAACATTAAACTAATTCACAAGTAAATTTAAGTTTATTTGTGGTATGTATCCTTATTTTTACCAACAAAATTAAAAATGTAGAGTTCAACAACGCAAGGTGCGCTTGAGTCGGTGCAATACATTCTTTTCGAGGGACGGGAGAGGGAATGCATTCTTAAATTCTCTTACCGTTTCTTAGAAGTCCTCTTAATCCAGAATTAAGTCCACAGAAGCCACTAGCACATGTTCTTAACACATAAAACTGTTAAACTAAAACTTGTTACTTTTACATCACTGTCAAAAAATACACAACTACCGAAACAAACACCCAATTGACCGGCTTCGAGCAAACTGGATTCATTTGGCTGGTTGGGCCGACGCGGAATGCTATTTGTTTATCCCTCTCTTGCCAATTGAGGGAGTCGTTCCTTCTCACTTACTCCGAGGCGCCAATGCTCGACGCGGGCGCCGACTTCTTCCTTCGGGATTCAACAAAACAAAAGCTTCGGAAACAAGTTATGGGTAATAGGGCTTCACGCCTCAGGTGACTGTCAATCCACAAAAAGCTTAATAAATAACCATGTCGTTATTTTGACCAGTACCAAAATATTTGGATAACTTGATTTTCCAGTTTTTTTTTTAATTTAATCGACCCTTGTCATTTTTTCAATTATTTAAATTTTCAGTTCTTTCTAATTTTCAAGATTTATTTAAACTTTTTGAGATTTGCAGAGATGTAGAGTTGTTAGTTTTTTGTTCCAATTTTCAGTTTTTTATCGACTTTTTTATAGACTCAAAAATTTTACATAGTTGAAACGCCGATTTCACGGAGCTATAAAATAGTTTTGTGTCTATATCAAACGTGGTTTAAGGTCAATAACCAGCATTCAATAATTACTCAAATATTTGGCTATAAAAACCAACTAAAACACCTACATTTGTAACACAGATCAATAAAGATAAGTACGAATAAACTTTAATATAAAGATAATAGCTATGTTAATGTTTTTGTAGATAGTTTATGGAAGTTCATTGTAATATAATTCATAAGTATTGCTACATTGATTTATAACTCGTGCTCTAGCTTAAGCAAAAAATTACCATTTAAAAAAATATTATTAAGAATTCTAAAGATCGGCAACAGAAAAGGCTTAACCTCGTCTAAGTTCTAGTTTCTACTTTAAAAAAATATAGGTATCCAATGTTGATACAAAATTTAAACTTGACTTATAACTTCACACTTTGTTGTTAGTCAGTCTGCCAGATTTAATATTTTATAAAATTGTATTTTAAACCGACTCAAAAAAGAGACCCTCCTCTTCTCTTACGAGCTGCCTTGCAGGAAGACAGATGGTCTAAGGCAAACATAGGCTTACCGTCACTAACACCGTGACATCTGACTACTAGGTAGAGTTTCGCAGCGACTCACCTGCATTGAAACCACCGCTTCATTTACTCCTGCCACCATACAACCGTCACTAATAGATACCATAGATGTTATTAGTAAATCGCCACCTTATGGCGACCTTACATGTAGTACAATTTTACACTCCAGCATGAAACGCGATAATAGCGAGCACTGACGCTGTCGCAGAAATAGATCCTTACCTATTTGTGCTATAGCGAACCAATTCAGTCGATTTGCTATGAAGAACTCTACCAAAATAAACTGCTCTACTAACTAGCAATCAGCTTTCGTTGTTTGTTACTAGGTACTTGAAAAAACATTTTTACTTGAGAATTTTGACCTGGTCCTAAGTCCCTTCGTATGTACGTCCCCTCAATTTCATTCATTTACTTTTTTATTTTTATGATATTGGTAGGCAAACAAGCAGACGGATTTCCTGATGGTAAGAAATTCACGTCGCTTAGAGACACCAAAGGTGGTAATGGTGCGTAGTCAACCTGAGGCCGGGATGTTAGGCCTCGAGTAAAAGTCAGTTTACCGGCTATCTTACCCTTCAAACCGGAACACATCATGACGTTATGACGCCAGGAAAACTGCGAAACCCTACTACCTAGTAGGATGTCACGGTGTTAGTGACGATAACCCTATGCTCGCCTTCTACGAGCTGCCTGGCAGGAATACAGATGGTCTGTTCTACAAAGTAGCCCGGACCAACACGAGTAAAAGTGTCCTATGGCCGGGTTGTAGGCCTATTGTGCAAGTTTACCGGCTACCCTACCCTCTGGGCTGCAACATGACAGTCATTATTACGGCAGAAATAGGATTCCTAATGGATGGGATTATAGGATTCCTGTGGATTCCTAATGGGGCAAATTGCTGTATAGCACTTGACAACCAGAGGACTTGTTAAAAATTACCACTACCTTATGCTCGTCCCTTACGAGTTGCTTGGCAGAAAGGCAGTCTATTCTGCCTAGGACATATTTCATACAAAGAAGATCATACCCGATTTTTTAGGGATGGTGAAGTTTTAATTTAGAATTTTTTATTTATTTTTATTTATTTCGTACTTTCGTATATGTATACCCCAACTCCTGATATTCTTAACTCATTTCCACTTATCCTTCCACAGAGGAGTTCGTTTCGTCAAGGCGGATGGCCTGCGTTTGTGACGGGTGTAAACTCCACCAAATATACCCATATTTTAAATGTGAAGTAGATAGTAGTTGCCCTAGTGACCCATGTACGAGAGAGTCAGTTAGGCAATTCCGGTTATCTATATAATTTGCTGTAACTAGATTAACAATTGCAGCGTTGGGAGGTCGCCACCCACCTTGGCCTTTTTTGTATCGTACTAATAAATAAATAAATAATTAAATATTCCTCCACAAGCTACACAAATTGAATCGAACCCCAAAGTAAGCAAATTACGTGCTTGTGTTACGGGTGTTAGTCAACGATACTAATACATAGAAATACTTAAATAGATACCAGAATTAAAATAATAAAAATATAAATAAAAAATATAAATGTGTCAAATAAAAATAATACGTAGTTAAATAGCTAAATAACTTAGATAGGCGACGTTATCGACAAATCTACTAAATACTCTTCTACGCAACCTAATGTCACGGAAGAGATCACTCCAAAACATAATATTTATGCAAAACAGTCAAGTTCTAAAGACTATCTTTAATATGACGAATGACCACCCACAAGTAATAGGGTTGGTTCTTAAAATTATGACATTGGAGTAAGAAATTAAGCAATAATTTAATATAAACCCCTAAAAAAAGTAAAGGACTAGGTAGTAGTTGCCTGGCTACTTGCTACTTAGTAAATGTAAAACATTTTAAGCGCAAAAAAGAAAGTATACTTCATTATTTATTTATGATATTGGAAGGCAAACTAGCAGTCGGATTTCCATGATAGTAAGAAATTTTCGCCGCCTAGAGACACCAAAGTTGATGATGGTGCGTTGCCAACCTATGGCCGAAATGTTAGACCTCGAGCAAAAAGTAAGTTTACCGGCTACCTTACTCTCCAAACCGGAACAC
>NJDD01005379.1:73164-83850 GCA_002245505.1 Calephelis nemesis
GGCGGTCAAACTATGTACCAGTGTCCCACAATGTAACTGTCACCTACAAGCCTATCGCCAACCGGGCACATATCCAATCCCGGGCAATTTATTACAAAACTGAAAATGTACATTTTCAAATTTTTTTGTTGCCCGACCCGGAAATCGCACCCGAGACCTCATGCAGTCCATCATCTGGACCGCTAGACAACAGAGGCTATAGAATATTATTTATAATGTACTTATGTATATGTTTAGCAATATATTCGTCAAGAATAATAAATAGTTGATTTAGGTAGCTTTTACAAGATTAATACACAATTTCACAGTTGTGGGAAATCTTCTTTTAACTACAACTTTTTTTTACGATATTGGAAGGCAAACACGCAGACGGTTTTCCTCATGGTAAGAAATTCACACCGCCTAAAGACACCAAAGGTGGTAATGATGCGTTGCCAACTTGAGGCCGGGATGTTAGGCCTCGCGCAAAACTTAGTTTAACGGCTATGTTATCTTCCTACCTTACCCTCCAAACCGAAACACGTCATGACGTTATGGTGGCAGAAATAGGTAAGACGGTGGTACCAATCCAGATGAGTCGCTGCGAAACTCTACCACCTAGTTAGACGTCACGGTGCTAGTGACGGTAAACCTATGCCCGCCTTTTACGAGCTGCCTGGCAGGAAGGCAGATGGTCTATTCTGCAAAGGAGCCCAGACAAACATGAAACCTCACAAAGAAATCTCGCTCTTGAAAATAATTTAATTTAATTTTAGATGTTATTCTCGTTTGGTTTTAGTACCTAATACAATAAAAAATTTCAATATACTCGTACGTAAACACGTGTAACATAAATACCAAAAGGGCATAAAAAGTCGTTTCATGTATTAGCGCCAGAAAAGAATTCCTACAACAGTAGTGTAAAGACCTATGTAAAAACTTGTTTGTAAATCATTCTCCGTAAACTGAAGCTATTTTATTAATATATGCTAAGCATATGCTATCGCTGCTAATTGATTGAATTCAAATTAGTTTGAAATGTTAGCTATCCGGCTATATCATCAGATATTCTCCATTAAATTTTGCTCTGACTTTACCCACGTCCGGAATTACTTGGGAGAAACTTATCTTTGGTTTTATTTATTTATTTATTTTTATGTTATAGGAAGGCAAACAAGCAGACGGATTTCCTGATGGTAAGAAATTCACGCCGCCTAGGGACACCAAAGATGGTAATGGTGCGTTGCCAACCTGAGGTCAGGATGTTAGGCCTCGAGCAAAAGTAAGTTTACCGGCTACTTTACCCTCCGAACCGGAACACATCATGACGTTATGGCGGCAGGAATAGGTTAGGCGGTGGTACCAATCCGGGCGAGTCGCTGCGAAACTCTACCACCTACTCAGAGGTCACGGTATTAGTGATAATAAGCCTATGCTCGCCTTTTACGAGCTGCCTGGCAAGAAAGGCAGATGGTCTATTCTGCAAAGGAGCCCGGACCAACACGGGTATCTTATCTATATATTGCTAGATTGTTGCTAGCCTCTGGCCTTAAAAGCAAATTTATCGGCTGCCTTCTTTCCTGGAACATAAGTCATGACACAGTCATTCTGGCGGCAGCCGGCAGGAATAGATTAGTGGATCGTTACTCGTTCAAGTTTCTGGTCACAGTTCTACTACCCCTAGGTCTTGTGATGACCCATTCAACTTATGCTCACCTATAGGAGCTGAGGTAGAGAGACAGATAGCCTATTTTACACTGGGACACAAGAGGTTTCCCTACTGATTCCCCGTTGGCTAAAAAACTATAAAAC
The DNA here is from genome assembly GCA_002245505.1 of Calephelis nemesis. Classification (NCBI taxonomy): domain Eukaryota; kingdom Metazoa; phylum Arthropoda; class Insecta; order Lepidoptera; family Riodinidae; genus Calephelis; species Calephelis nemesis. Next base: position 74,956 of record NJDD01005379.1, read on the forward strand.
AATGATTAGATATTGTCCAATAAGATATTTGAAGTTGGGGAATTTGTAGTCTGTTTAGTATTCTAGTTATCAATGCATGTGGTAATTTACGAAACCGACGTGATAAAATGTTGAATGGTTTAAAAATATTTTTCAAAGAAAATGATATACCCTAACGTGAGGCATAAACATAATTGACGATAGGATGATGATTAAAAACGTTATAAAAAACGTTAATGTTGATAGGATAAAAAATGTGAACACCTAAAATATTAAAACGCCTTTTTTACGATAATGGTAGGCAAACAAGCAGACGGATTTCCTGATGGTAAGAAATTCACGCCGCCTAGAGACACCAAAGGTGGTAACAGCGCCTTACCAACCTGAGGCCTCGAAAAAAAATTTAACACAAAGAAGATCATGTAGATAAACATACACTTAAGTAAGAGTAAAGTTAAGTAGACATTTTATAAGTTGATACGAAAAGGTTGCCTGGAAGTGATCTCTGATGTGAGGATAAGGCCGCCTTTATTTTTATTATTTTTTTAATGTTATAGAAAGGCAAACAAGCAGACGGATTTCTTGATGGTAAGAAATTCACGCCGCCTAGACACCAAAGGTGGTAATGGTGCGTTAGCAACCTGAGGGGATGTTAGGCCTCGAGTAAAAGTAAGTTTACCAGCTAGTTATGGCTATAATTTTTAGGAGTACCTTATACTCCAAACCAAAACACGACAATGGAGAGCAAGGTTATGAAAATAGAGAAACAGAAAGTAGTAAAACAATACAGTATTACCACAGTGTAGTGGTACTATCGACTTCTAATTTGTACTGCCCTGAAGTCAGTGCTCGACATCGTCGTGTCCCAGCAGGATAGCGCTTGGAATATACCTATGTACTTTACTGGGTAAGGTAGACGGTAGACGTGACATTATAAAACAAAGCTGCTTAATTTCTTTATGCTGCGGTCGTCATCAGAAAAGCCGCCTCATTTTGGCTATCCTTTAATATCTATCTATCTTAATATATATAAATCTCGTGTCACAATGTTTGTCCTCAATAGACTCCTAAACCACTTAACCGATTATAATAAAATTCGCACACCATGTGCAGTTCGATCCAACTTGAGAGATAGGATAGCTTATATCTCAATTTATGGTAAAAAAATTACCATCCGAGCGAAGCCGGAACGGGCAGCTTTATAAATAAGAAAGAATTCCCATTTCGCGTGGTATTACCATCACACCTAACTGATAACTGTAACTGTTGCATTAACTGTAACCAAAAAACATGGTGTGTACGATGTCTACAACGTACTCACTTCTGAACACGTAACGTTGCACGTAACTGTAACCGTTACTGTTACCAAAAACATAGTGTGTACGTGGTTCGCGAGCCTATGACGAGCGGCTCGCAGCGAGCCGACGATTGTCGGTTTTTGCCGCGGATCAAAGGGCGCTCGCAGTGCGCTCGTGGACGTCATGAGGAGAGTTGTTGCTAGACACTGCTAACCAGCGAGTTAGTATATTAGTCTTTGAGTTAATATTCCTTTGACATCACGAATGAATGGTCAGAGGATAAATGTCTTTTGCTGATAGACGCCTACAGGTGTATCTGTAAGTATGCTGCACAAGCGAGAGACACTTCGTCCGTCATCGTGGATTTACAAACCAAAACTGAGGGCAGAGCAGGCCTCTCCGTTCGTTACTCTCCGTACATACTAGAACCTCGTTATTGTATCTGTTTGATTGCATGTACAGCTCGCAAAATGAGTACGCTCAGAGAAAGCGTTCTGGCGCCGTCGTGAGCCGTAATTGTAAAAAGCGTACACACTAGAACCTCGTTACTGAATCACGCATATTACAGTTACAGTTCCCTAGTGAGTACCCGGCTTTAGTCATACAATGACTTAATGACAAATTAAATGTTAATTGACCTCTCTGAATGCAGTCGTCACATTTATAAAATGGTAGCTTCCAATCAGGACTTTGTGTTACATAAAACCTATTGTAATCTAAGTTTTGTTCTAATGAATAAATGTGAACTTTTATCAAAATCTGTTTAGTAGTTTTAATTTGTGAAGAAGTAACTTAACATTCATTCATATATTTTTAATTTTTTTTTATGATATCCAAGGCAAACAAGCAAATGGATTTCCTCATGGTAAGAAATTAACGCTGCCTAGAGACACCGAAGGTGGTAGTGATGCGTTACCAACCTCGTGCCGGGATGTTGGGCCTCGAGTCCAATAACCACAAATCTTCGTATTGAATTAGAAGGAAGAAGGATACTTAGAAAATAAATATCGAGGGAATTTTCATAAATTAAACAAAACCACATTTTCCAACATTTATATGCAGATAATACATTTGATACCCACATCGAAATGCAGCTAGATAGGTTTGGTATTTAACTGACGACATATTCACTTTTTGTACTACTATCACAATAAATAACTACATCAACAACGTTTCCCATTTTGAAAATGTAATTTTCTACCTACATATATTACGGGATTTGTATATGTCGGCTAAGCTTGATTAAACATGCAACAACTTATCATGTAAAATAAGTTTTTATTCATATTTTTCTAAGGCAAATATTTGTCGCAAACAATTCGATAATAAATATTCGAAACGTACTTTGTTATTTTAATAGCATAGAAAGACAGAAAAAGAGGTGTGTTACAAGTTTGACGTATCTGTATGTCCGTCTGCAGCACCATAACGTTTGAAAGGATGGACCGATTTCGATGCGGATTTTTTGAGCTGACGTTATCGAAAAGTAACTTAGCTATATTACATAAAGATTTTGGCGGGGCTTACTCAAAAAAAAGTTTGGATTATGTTTGTAATGAAAGTAAGTCATATTAAGCATAAAAATATATTCAGTATGCTGTCACCGGCATCTTAAACGACGAGCCATACGAGAGTATATTGTAGTTTATATTAGCGCTGCGTAGAAATGTTGGGTTCTTCAATGTTTTCCACCGCATCTATCATGGGTAATGTTCTGAAAAGTTGTTTGGTTTAATTCCAGTCGTTGATTTCTACCTTCGGACTTTACGACAGAGTTTAAAGTATCATGCTCCTTTTGTATAAAAAAATATAACAATCATAATAATTTGGTGACCTGAGGCCTTTTCTTACATTTTTCAAAAACTTTAAGACGAATAATTATTATGTCTCATTTGTTTAAGATTAATCAGCTTAGCCACATACGAATATTGACCGTAATATATAACATAACAATAAATAAACAACGTAATACATAACTTATAAGGGATATAATACATAACTCCCTTATTTAACATTTAAAATAAATGAGCACCTAATTAGAAATCTATAATAAATGCGAAATTTTATATAAATTAAAATTAACATAAAACAAAAAAACTGATAATTCATAAATTACGTCATTATATTATACTCTCTGCCTACCCCGTATGGGACTTGGCGTGAAGATATGTATGTATATGTACGTTATTGAAAAAAAGAATTTCTTTTTCAGAATTTTATAGAGACGTTGCTATTATGTAATTTTAACACTTACGACAGTGGACATTTTTACATAGTTGCTTATGCTTTATCCAGTAATGTTGCATATATAAAAAATATGTATTAAAAATTAATTAGGAAGAGTTCATTCACAAATTGTAGACAAAAATTATATAGGAATATTATATTTATTTCTGAATATAAATAAAGTGCATTTTTTATTTCTTTCAAATTTTATTAAAAAAAGGTGACCATAATTTATGAATTGTCAGATGAATCAAACCACTAAACTGCATTTAATGTTACACTCACAAATTTGTGACAGTATTAAGTTAAACATTCAGTCATGATCAAGAAGTAAACTAAATTCAAGTGACAAATCTCAAACCAGTTTTGTTACCAGCTAAATAATCAGAAATGTTGGATATTGGACTATAATTTTAAATAATACTACTTAAAATGTACAAGAAATGACAATATAACCATTACAATAGCGCTGGTAAAAATAAATTTAGAATCCTTGAACCAAAGCAAATAAAAAACTTCTTGAAAATTTCCTAACCTTCTATGAAATTTCTATTAAATTTTCTATCAATTTAATAAAAGAATTCACTCAAAACTTAACGCGTTTAGTGAATTGAAATAGTTTTAATATGTCTAACGATAGCAATAACTAATTTATTAATTGAAAACAGTATTTAATTAAGTAATAATAGCAATAATTAGGGGCGAGTAGTGTACCTTCGGACATAGTATACTCGATTCTTCATGGTGAATTAAAAAGTATAAAGTAAACGGATCGAGCCCGTAACGTAATTTTGTAATAAAACGATTAGTTCTTTGTGGACAGTAATTTTACTCTCAGTTCTCTTTCTAGACTGTGGCAATATTAGTATTTATGTCTTTATAATTTGTGGGTAATATATACATTCTATTCTATTCTTTTAACTGGCGTTTTCCATCTAACCTACTGAAGAGGTTTCTGCCAATGTCAAAGTTTTAAAGTTCGCGTGCCTTTCTTTCTTTCTTTTCTTCTACTTTAGTGGTTGCTAAGGTTAGTAAAGTGATCAGTTCGAAAGGCAGAATGTGGGCGGAATCCGGTTAATATATCAACAGTGATCTATTAAAATAACTATACATACATATTAATAATTAATTTGGGAGTTCCTTGCATACACTAAGACCTTTATGCCATGCTGCAACGTCTTCCGTAATAGTAAAATCTTTTTGTATTTTATCTTCTTATGTATAAAAATCAAATGCTGTTCGTAAATCTCGCTAAAATTTGAGGACAACTGGAAAGATTTCGGTCTTGAATTATTTGTGGAAATCCAGAAATCCGTAAAAGATAAGAAAATTAACTGCGAAAAAAAAACATTTTGAGTTTTCCATACAAAAAGAAAGGCTGGAACGAAATTCGCAGGGACAGCTAGTTTTTAATATAGTCATAAGTCGTTATAAAATATCATGTCAAGGTCTTGAGTAAAGTGATGGCCTCCTTAATCGAGCTTATTTATTTCGATTTGGCAACGATTACACGAGACACTAATTTATTCACAAATATTTCAGTTTAACTAAACAAAATTGTCAAATGAGGTGGCATTGTCTAATTTTACTCTTAGTATTCAACAATTATGAAAAAGCTCCGAGCCCAAGCTCCTCAATGACGCCAAAACTTTTTAATTCACAAATCGAGATGGTGTCCATGAGCTAAATGTATCCAAAGGTACACGGCCTACCACATACTATAACCTAGCACTGAGACAAACTATTCCTAAAGCTAACTGATATAACAGTCGTGTACATAAAAGGGAATTCTGAAAAATAAAAAAAATCATGACTTATTTTAAAAACCAATAATTTATGTTGTACACAGCTAATGTACTAAAGCATTTGTAGTGTGATATTTACGATAAACGTAAAACAAATAATTATCTATAAATGTCATGTATTAAATACGTTTTAACATTAAGTTGTGCTTAAAGTTTAGTACAAAAAGAGAACACCCCATCCAATTTCAAGGTAAAAAATAAATTAGACTACATAAATTAAATTACTTCATTACACCTCACTATTATAATTCGGAATGTTCAACATTTTCATCAGATAATTGTGGTACTTCAGTGGTTTCTTCTTTTGCCTCAGCATCACCGGATTCTTTTACAGTCTCAGTCTCAGGCCTTTCTTCCTGTACTTCAGGTTGTTCAGCGTTTTCTTGAATTGTTTCCGTCTTATTCTCTCCTTCTTTCTTAGCTGGTTTCTTAGGCCGCCAAATTTTCATTTTATTTACAAGATATTTAACTTCCCTATCTAAATTAGCCATTTTCTCGCGAATACTATCCACAGTCAATTTAATTTCTTCATTTTTCTTTAACGCTTCTTGCTCTTCAACGGATTTCGTGATCCATTGTTCAGTTTCTATTATTTTATTCTCAAGAACACTAATCTCCACTTCAGTAAATACATCTTTCTCAGCATTTGTTTCTTTAGTTAAATTTTTCGCCATTTTCAAGAACTCTCGTGAACTATTCAACATATTATGCATTGCAGCTACAAAATCAGGCCTTTCGCTGTGTTCCCAGTGTTTATAGAAAATTGGATTAATCTTCTCTTTAAGAGCTTTAAGTTTTTCTTCATACATTTCAGTTTCTGCATCATAGCCATCATCATAAAGCCATTCTGATACTTCAGAACATAATTTTCTGATTTCTTCAATAAGCTCTGGAGTTCCACATTCAGCATATTCATCCATATCTATTTTCATTTGAGCATCTACTACGAAAGCCTCTAAATTATTAAGTGCAGTCTCGCGTTGAATTCTCTTCCTATCAATACTGTTTAATGCAACAATTTTATCTTTAGAAGTTTTAAACTCTTCAGAGGTCAAGGGTTGCATGTTTAAAACTTGTTCCTCGGTTTTAATTGGTTCTTTAAGTATAATGACCTTAGGTTTGGATTTAGTTTCAGTGTCTGTCGTATTTTGTTTCTCTGTTGTTGTTTCATTCGCTTTTAAAGTATCATTCTTTTCCGATTCTTGTGGCTTCACCTCAGGTTTTTCTTCAGCTGTTTCGGGTGTTTCTGAATCAGAGCCAAACAATTTGCTGATAGTACTTCCAATCTTTGATAAAGTGCTATCTTTATGATCTTCTTCCTCTGTTACTGTTTTTTCTGCGACAAACTCTACATTTACTAAATTAAGGATGCCAGAATCATCCATGTTGAAGTGAGCTTTAATACCTTTGTGTTCAACATTGTCACCTGAGTTTTTGGCTAATGCTTCACTAACACCAGTCAAAGTAACTTGTGACAGATTCAGAGCTCCGATATTCGCTAATTCACTTGATGGTATATGGTCTAATTCTGCATAGTTAACATTGAATGTAAAATCATCTGTGTGTTTATTAAACGTTATAACTTTCTTCTGAGGGTAAGGATTCATTGGACCGAATAGTGTCTTCTTTATCTGTAATAATATATTGGTCAGTTAAACAAAGTTTAAAAATAATCCACCATTTAATTAACTACTTGTCTTCAGACTCATACTAAAGTTTATGCCAAACATTTGACATAAAAATAATACAACTGATAAGTTTCAAATTAAAAATTGATTTATTAAATGGACTGAATGTCTTAGCTATATTTTACATAACAATGTTTGAAAATGGACACATTAACTGTCCCAATTAGGGTGTGTATTTTTTAAATTTTAAAGCAAACAACCAGACAGATTTCCTGGTAGTAACAACACCAAGCATAAAGACACACATAAGTTGATAATGATTCGTTCCCGGGGCCAGGATGTTAAGCCTTTTCGTGCATAAGGTTACCGTTTAATCTACCTACCCTATTGGAACATGACAATGGCGAGTTATATTATGGAAGAAATTAGGAAAGTACCATAGCCTTATTTACATTCTGGATTTCCTGGTAGCAAAAACACCAAGCATCAGACACACTTAAGTTGGTAGTGACTAATGATTTGCTGCTGCTGTTAAGCCTTTTACGTAAAGAAGTTTATCGTTTAACCTACACTGACGAAGTGGTGGCATATATTAATAAAGGTACTAAAGGCTTTAGTAATTCGGGCGAGTCGTCGCTCTTCCACATGAAAAGTTGAGATTTCCCTAACAAGTAACCTATATGCTTCTCCAAGGTCTATGTGCAAAAATTTGTAAAAATGAGCTAAGCACTTTTAACGTGGATTCATGTGGGATTATGCTTTATGACTCAACATAATATATTCTATGTTCTCTGAAGTTATATATTAACATAATTTAAAAATTCATAAAAGTATATCTTACCCACTCCTGAAAATGAGACAAACTGATTACAAAAAATATTCAAACTACACAAGGTATGCACAAAAATATAACAAAAACTATATGAGGCTCAGCATTTTATGGTTGAGGGGTTAGTATTATTTGCTGCCTATGTTATGGAAATGTATCGATCCTATCTATAGAAAAAAAGGATTTACTCACCAATCTGTCATTGCCATCGATGTGTCTGGTGAATACAACTTGAATAGGAAGCAGTACAGCATCACGGACGTTTAGGGCTGCCACTTTATAGCCTGTAGCTAATGATGCCGCTCTGGAAATGGAGAATATTGATATATATCGCAAATCTTTTTTGTATAACTCTAAGTCAGTTTCACCATACAAAAAATATAGAGCGAGATCCAATAATAATGCCTCTTTTGTTAGAACTCTACACACACACCAATCATAGAAGGTGAAAAGTTTCAGTTCATTGTTCAGTCTAAATTTACTAAAAAAGTATCTTCCCGCCCATGTCCCCGAAGGCATAGGTAGAGTCACAACCAGGGCACCCACGACTAGGCGAAGACACTAAGTCCCATAATGTGATAGGTGGCATGGCTATCGCCAACCGGGCACATATCCAATCCCGAGCAACATTTTTTTATTAGAAAAGTTGTAAATATCACAGTTTCTGTTTGTTGTCCGACTCGGGATTCGAATCCGGAACCTCATGAAGACATATTCGCAAAACATTGACAGAAATTTGCCAATGCGAATATGCCAAAAAACGCGAATATCCGTTACATCACTAATTCATAAATATACAAGGTTTTATCGAAAAAGGTTTTTTTAGCTAGGGACTCGAATTGTGAACCTAAAAACTTAAAAATTATAAAAAGCATTAAGTAAATTAAAAACATAGTTATTGGTGCCGATTTTGTTGTGTCACCGCTAATTCTAAACTAACCTAAAATTTTCTAATATTAAATTAGTTTTAGAGAAATTGTATTCCGTTGTCACCATACTTCTAAAATTTCTGTCTAATTTGACAGTTCTAAGACGGCAATAAATTGAATAGATAGTGATGTCCCTGTATTTACAAACGCTTTACATTCCTTTGTCGAGAATTGGTCCGAGTAAAAATGAAACAGAAATTA